>JAKWJA010001361.1:0-106592 GCA_027704765.1 Solanum habrochaites | reverse complement strand
TATCTATTCATACTTGGGATTCCCTGCCATCCATTCCAAGTAGATCCCCCTCCCCCTCGACTCCACTTCGTTTCGCCCCGTTTTCTCTTTTCCTTCTGCCTGCAAAAAATGACGTTTATGAGATTTGGTTTTTTGTGCTTAGCAATCATCAACCTTGACATAGATTAGATTGGAGTTTCGGGTCATTGGAAGCCTGAGACCACTTTTAGCCTTGCTGCTCTTGCTTCTCTGGCTACTGCTCCGGCTAAGGCTTCTGTCTGCTTTTGACTTGCCTTCCTTCGCTTTCAATCTAGACTTGCATGTGTTCATGACTATTTCGAGCGATGCTGCTATCGGTGCTGAGTTAGACAAGTAGAGAAGGATCTTAGGAACATCGGTACCGGCTGTCATCTAGTATCTAGGACTATGACTATAGATTAGATGCACTAACTGGCTTGCTTCCATCGATCACAAGCTTCTCGCTTAGCTAACTTCCAGACAAGGATGCAAATCAACCATCCTTATTAATAGAATGCAGATCGACACATTCAATGAATGCCGCCATTACGGCAGGACAGGCTACTTTCTTATGGGGCTAGGGACTGGAAATCCTCTATCTATTAGCATACCCGTACCGCAGTTAGACTATCACGCTCTCCCCACATCAATCGCAGTAACTGGCTGTAAGATGAGCTGACTGTCTACTATCTATGTCATGCCTTTGGCAGGTGAATATGAGAGAGAGCTGTAAGTGCAATTCTCTCCTTCTCCTCTTTTCTGAGAAAGCACTCTTTGATCATGCTGACTAAATGATTGACACTCACATCTCTCTCAATTCGCAGTGATTTCCTAACATTTACTACGCATTCCTAGACTAAGACTACGCAGTGAAGAAGCAAGCTCCTCGTTCATTCCAGTAATCAGAGGAAGGCATTCTTGCGGTATGAAGTTCGAAGTTTCCGGCTTTCTTTTTCTCTCTTCTCTTGCAGTTGGCTTTCAGTCACCTTGTTCCGGCCTTCTCGAAGTCTACTCTATCTTCTTATTTGGGTATTGGTTGGGGTACAGTCTTTCTGCTAGGCTTCTGATTGAACTTTAGGTAATGGGATATAAGGCCAATCGACCAGATAACTGTAAATAAAGCGTGGCTGGTTTTTCATCACTCTACAGGCCCGTACCAGTACTTTGAAAAAACGATAGACATCTCAGCGCATTCACTCCGTTTTTTCTTTCTGATAGCCAACTCAAAGCAGGGAATGGCAAGGCGTTAGCATCTTTTTTTGCCTCCCTGCCACTAGGGGAAGAGAGTAGCCGCTGTCATTCTTTTTCACGCTTCGTTCGAGAATCAACTGCACATGTACTAGGCTCTTCCTTAGGCCTTCACGGAGGAAGCAGCGGCTTTTCCAAAATCCGGGGAAAATCAAATGAATTCTTTTCGTACGGCAAGAAAGTCGCCTAAGGAAAGTAAAAGTCCTGATGCACACTCACCGCATCTTTGGGGGGAATGGATGTGGTGAAAATTGGCCTTTGCCCTTCTCCTTTCTAAAGCAAAAAAAGAATGTCATCATTCTGATCGTTACTTGAAAAAAGAAATAAAGAGAAGGATCTTGGAAAGTTGGCGCCCACATAACGGATTGCTTGCTTCCCAAGCCATCCTGGCTTTTTCGCTCCTCTCCTTACATGTCAAGATGGCTTTCACTCCTCCAGGTCTATATTATTGGACTTTGACTTATTATTATAAAAAACTACTCACTATCCAAATGAAAGACGATCGCATTCATCTACCCAGAATATAGTATTCCCACATACCAGAAAATGTCACAAATAGTAGTGGAACCAAGTAACATTACAAAGGCTAATATAGTAAGGTTCGGGATATCCCCGCCCCTCACGGACCGGGACGTGAGGGTCTCCTCCCCTCATCCGGCTCTCTGCCTGGGAGATCTCACTCACCGCTTCCCCTCATATCCTCCCTTTTTTCGCACATCAATGGGGGTTTACAGGAGAATCCCAGGGCTCGCTCGGGGAAAGGCTGCCTATAAACCATAGCCCTTTGACCTTAACTCTACTCTGTAGTACACTAGCCTCACTTATAGGATCCGTCTGGCTGCTCTTTCTGAAATCATTACTGCTAATTCTTCTCCCTGCTCTAGGCAATTGCGCTCAGCCCTAGACCACTACCTTGTAGTTGAAGGTAGGGACAATACGTCCGTAGTTACGGGAATCTAGGAAATGAAGGGGATCCCTATCAATAGAAAAAGACTATCTAATAGGAGTTTTCTTTCTCCCTTCTCTCACTCATAGAGCTATCGGGGCTGATACGGTCCAATACAATACGAACGCTGAATGCAATGGGATTAGCTGGTAGAGGGCTGCCCTGCGCCCCAAAGCGATGATTTAATTGTCCCCATTGTCCATAAGGGACCTCCGGGGCATACAACGAAAGGAACTCCCGCTAGATCCGCCCCTTTATCTCTTTTACAGCCTCGTGGACGGACTCAAGAAGGAATTTTCAAGAACGGGGAGTGAAGGCTCGCGAAGTGATAGCAAGCCGCAATCAAGAGCCTTCTCAGCCCCCTAACGCTTTCTCTTTTTTTAAAATACTCTTTTTTTTTAATCAGTAGCTTGAAGCTGGCTTGCTCTGCTATACTATACTAGTTGTAGGGCGCTAGCGATGACTAATATAATATACAGTAAAGGGACTCTATTAGGATCTTACGAATTTAAAGATCTCAAAATTGAAGAACGCTCTTTTTCTCCCCCTATCTCTAAGGCGTAAGCATCTTCAGGTCACTCGCTAGGGATTGGAATTCATTCACCTTTTCCTCCGGCTAGCCACTACAAAAAGCTCCGGTCTTAACGCCCCTACTAAAACTGCTGTGCAGCCTTCCTTTCCTCGGGTTCTTAGAGTCGGGGTTTCCCGTTTACACCCAAACGGATGAGCCGCCCCCTACCAGGCAGGCCCGGCCACGGGTCAAACGCACATCTTCTCACAACAAATCCACTTGAAGTGACTTATTCGCTCGGCCAGTCGTCTGAATGTTTGTACGAGATACCATAAGGGCCCCAATCTCAATATTCGTAGTCCTTTGTCTAAGCTTCGAAGGAGACTTCATATCCGAAAATGCAGGAACGGATCTGACTAGAAATCATTCAAAACTGATCGAAAAACCAGCGCTTATTGAAGAAGCTATAGAGTCGTTACTACTAGTACTAGTTTGAAAGGCTCGTTGGAATGCGTGGGCCGCTACGGGGGATTAACGGTTGTAATAGCCACATAAGCAACTGAAGTTACGAAACGGCATGAGTTGATCTTAGTTTGGTATGGTTGTGGGAGCGTCAAACTGGATTCGTCAAGAATCTCATTTTTTGGTAGTACGAAGGGGGAATTGCCCCAAAAATGGGATGGTGGTCAAGACGGGCTGTCGCGGGCGCCGGCGGTCTGACTCCAGTTCCCCCCGAAACCGCGGAATGGTCCTCATGTTACACGGCTCACTAACTCTGCCTGGGTGTGGGTACCTATTGATTCGTCGTGTAATTTGTCTCCGCTGTAATTCCCCAGACAATAGAAAGGAGCTCTTTCTCCGTTTTCGAGGAGAATTAAACATGAATGTTATCCCATCTATTGTAGAGGCAATCATTGAAGTTCATTTTTCTTTTGCCCAGAGAGCTTTTTGCAAAACCACCCCCTTTGCCTCATATAAGGCCCAGGGGGAAAATAAGTTTGTCAAGACTAGTATCCGGAAGGGGTCGTCTTTCGCCCCGAGATGAAAGAGGTATCTTAACTTCTGTCTGTTAATTGGGATCGTAGACATTTCGGTGCAACTTGTTATCAGTTAGATCTTAAGCGCATTTCCCATTCAATCATGCTGGGAGAGGGTGTAGACTCTCCCCCACCCGAATCACTTTCTGCTGGCAGTCTAAGCCATTTCTAACAACAATTCATAAAAAGAAAAGAGAACTAAGAAAAGAGAGCACGTCCAAACCGCATTTCTTCCCATAATATGTACCGAGCAATGTCTGCATTCTTTTCTAGTGGAAATGCCCATATATTGGAACCAATATCCATGACTAAACTAAAACCAAAAGCGAATATAAGTAAGCACCCGAATCCTGATATACTTTCTAACTCCAACTCGGACAATAGAGAAGACCATCTAAAGAGCTTTATCTCAATCATAATCGCTAAATAAGTGAAAAACTAGTCGCAGAAATTCCAGTAAAAAGGCAACGGGTTTGTGATAAATTGGAAAGAGGAATTCATTAGGAATAAAATTTAAAATGTGAACCGTAAAGATCTGAATAAGTCCTTCTTTTTCTCGTACTGATTTTGAGTAGAGGAGACTGGCCCACACTGAACCACCGTAACCTCAACTATCTTGATCAAATCAAGATTCTTCGGTTGTTCTTTTTCCAGGATTTACTACACATAGGAGACTTCCATCGACCTTATCAATGGTGTACTTTCCGATTATTCTGCAATCCAGTATGGTACCAAGAGACCTGTTTCAGCCACTGGTTTCATTTCACCCATCTGAGTAAAACAGTGCTTCAAGGAATTTCTCTCACTCACCATCAACACCCAACTCATTTGGAAAAGTTCTTAGCTCCGTAGTTGTTTAATAAGTGCCTTCCGGAGATAATCTATTAACTTTCCCTTCAAAAAAAAGATGAGATGTTTTAAATCTCCCATCCATATTCGAGAGGGAATAGATGTGACCTGTTGTTTGCTTGCAGCCGCTTTACAGTCTTTCCCAACGTTTAGATGAGTAGACATCAAACGAGAACGAACTCTTGAATCCCCCCCGCCAAAAATAGGGTAAAATTGATGTTGAAACGCCCTACTTGGTTGCGAGTTGACACAATACCCAAGTGTCCCTACAGGAAGTTAATGCTCTAAGAGAGATTGGGAGAAAGTAAATTTTCATTCCTTGGTCCAAATCTCTTACAACTCGAGGTTTCCGTTCTCGATATTATCGATTTTGGCTAAGAGATTTAACACCAGCCTATGCCAGCAAATCCTGTACTGGCCGCTGCCGGCGCCAGCCTCTGTGAATTCGTGATTAGGATATCATCCACCTAACAGGAGTGCGTAAATCAGCAAAAGGGGTAGTACTCGTTGGGTATGCATATTTCCTCAGCTAGCCACACATATATGGTGGAATAAGCGCAAATAGTGGATCATGGGATCCGTATAACCTCACGGCTGTCCTGTTAATAAGCATCTCACTCACCCTCTTGACCATCGGACGGACGATCAAGAAAAAAAAAAGTGTTGAACCGGAACTTTATTACTATTGATGATTCCAGTGTGATACTCCTCCCCCCCCACATGCAGGAAATGAAGGTATATGACACTCATGGCCAACGTCCGTTTGCCAATTTTGAATCAAAAGAGAACGAATTACGTTGTTTTGATATCGTAATCGTACCAACGTAACGTTCTGTCGAATGCTCCCTCCGCCGGAAGGCGAGATAGGACTTTCATTGCCCATGGGTGGACAGGAAACAGTAACGCTTTTGTTTTTTTTAGGAATTACATATTGCAGACGATACGTCTCTACCCACTCCTCTATCACTTGAGCTAAACCTTCCGTTGCTAACGGAACACCCCTTCCTTGTAAGCCCCCGAAAAGAAACTAAAGTTATGCCTACGACTTTTCAAAAGAGTTTAACGATACAATTTTTTTTGACTTACTTTTTCTTTTGCATAATGCAGATAGATTAGAAGGGATAATATCGCTGTTAGCACAATCACCACAATCTTCCTCTTTTTTGGGTTAATGTTCTCAAACTGAATAGATATTCGATATCCTTTTTTCCTGAAAAGCCCAAAATCCTGCCTTTCGGGCTTGCGATAAAGTGTTTGACGAGCCGAGTTGAAAGGCACCACAAATCGAGAGAGAGGGCTGGTTAAAAAGACCCGGCATTGAAGAGGCGGACAAGGAGGTTATACTCGCTCCTAAAAACAATACCTGATAACCGAACCACAAGCCCTAGCTTTTTTTAAGCCGCAGAAAGCAGCAATCATACCCCTGGAACAGAATATATTGCAACTTAAAATAGTACTAGAGCACTGCAAGCGCATACTTCCCCTATCTAGGCAAAACCAAACCGAAAAGCACCTCCCCCCGTCTAGCCTTGCAAAATCGTGTGTGCGGGAGAACATAACTGAGCATCAAGGCTCAAGACAGAAGGAATGTTTTCCCACGCGTGCCAGGAAAAAGCTTTTTTCATCATGCTAAAAAATTCAAGTAGACTTTTTCTTCTGAGACCCCAGGGGTTAAGCAAAGCTATCCTTCGTATCATTGGCATTGGCAGGTGAACCTGGGGCTACACAACAACTTCTGACTCTAGCAAGAGGACTAGTTCCACACAATCCGCTTATCTTATTACTAAATAATATATAAACTTAGCGTACCTACAATCGCTTGCTTTGATGGCGCTCTTCTTTAGCTACTTACTCTATAGGTAATACTTTTATTATGGCATGCTCGCATGCCTTGTTGGCCCCGGATGACCCAGGCCACTTTGTATCATGACATTCCTTTAGAAGAGTTTTCTGGACTTTATTTCACTTGTGACCTCTACTTTGATTTTGCGATGTGTTTGCCGCATGTAAGGCGTAAAGAATGCAAGGAGTTCTTTCCTCAAAGGATCTTTAACGCTTCTCAACCCTCCGAGACCCGCTCATAGAGCGCTAATCTATCCAGTAAGGAGGCTTTACAACAATGATATCCTGCCTTAGCTGCTTATCCTTCCTCACCTCCCCTGATAAAGAGCCATTCATTGTTTGTCTTGGGGAACCGAAATGGAATCGGTTCAAGAACCACCACTGAAATTTCCACCTATTGAGATTTCTCGTATTTTTAGTTAGAGCTTACGAAGCTATTGGAAGTGCCTACTCCCAAAGTTTTCTGGGTTGGTTCCCTTACCCAATAGTTCGCTAGGGCGGTGCTCAGATCAACCCAAAGAAAAGAAGAAAAAGCCCTATGCCCCCTGATCATGCTCGAAGAGGCAATTCCCGAGAAGTGATATCTCCTTTCAGTCGATCTGATGGTTCCTTCCTAATCGTTTTTCTCTTTTTTCTACCCAGTATTGCTACCTTTTTCCGGAATTCTCAAATAGATGCTTTCAAATAAGACTTCTATGATTGAAAGTCAGGTTTAAACTAAAAAGACGGGGATTAGCAACTTGCACGATTGAACTCTCTTCTTTCTTAGAACTCGAGAGAAATTTTGACCTCCACTAGAAGTGATGCCATGCGTTCTAAAACCTTACTACGTCCATCCAGTAATCGGGTGCCCATTTTCAGACCATCAGGGTTAAGCTCGGGGAAAGATTGCCTCCTTATCTTCAAGAATGGACGAATCTTAATATGCTATCAACTTTTCTAATTCTACTAAGGCCCTCCTCAATGGTTATAGAAGATTTTTTCTATTTTCTTCAAATGCAATAAAAGGGTGATAACAGAAAGTGCACACGCTATCCTCTGATAGACTACGGCCCCTTTTGCTTGCCAGATCGACTGCGTAAATTCAGGAAGAAGGCACCTTTCGGGACAAGGTAAACTCCGAAGCAGAAAAGTGCAGATAAGCAGTCAAACAAAGGTTTAGTGCTTCTCTTACACTTCACCTTCCCCCTAAAGGTAGTTTTCATTCATTCGAATATAGTGGCTATCATTTGGTCAATCCTTAGAACTCTGAATGGAGGTAGAAAGAATAGGTTGGAACTATTGAAAGATGATAGGCTTATTCTGAAAGTACGCATTTCTTGCTCTAAGTCCGCTGGGTTGGATCGAACTAGTTGGTTTGGCAGGAAGATAATGGCATAAAAGAAGCATTCCACTTTTGGAAAGAGAAGAGTCAGTCTGCTTCGCACCTCTGTCTTGCATTGGGTTAACTGGAGCTTAGATAAAGCGATAGGCAGAAGAGAGAGAATTAGTCTGTCTTTATAGACTGACTTTCCTCGCATCAAAGCTTTCCGATTCTCTTCCTTTATGAAGAAAGGAAAGGCTTGTTATCGACGAAGAAGATCTTTATACTGTTCATCCTAAGAAAAGAAGTTTTCACTCGGTACAACTATTCTATGCTAGCATAGCATGCTTCTACTTATTTTTTGTTGCAAATTCGGATCAACAATCCTTTCTTATTCTAAGATGCCCGTCTAAAAATCCGTACTTGTTGACTAAAAGGCTTTCGGCTTTCTAGCAAGCTTAAGGGCTAAGGGAAATTCATCCTTGGATCAATGAAATAGTTGAATTAGCTAAGATGCAAGAAGCAACCTCTTATTGAAATGACTTTAGGAAGTGCCTAACCTTTCTCCTTCGATCCGATCCTTTCTGTGACCCGAAATGAACTTATTCTCTCTTCGTCTCTTGCCTTTGAATCGGATATTCCGATGAAAGCGGATTCTCTTTCCGTCCCTCGTCATCGAGAGGAAGAATCGCTATCTATCTATCTATCCATATACGTATCAACAAATGTGGTTCCAGGGATCGGTCGATTGCCCCTCACCAGCAGCTAGAGGAGGAGAAAGGAATGATGTCCCGGCCTGGGCTGGGCACCTATCAGCCAACTATTCCTTTTTGGAATGGAAAGAAGAAAGGATGGTCTACGATCACTGATGTCGAATTCACGAAAAAGATCATATGTGAAAGAATCGTCAGATTATGGGTTCCCGGAGTAGACGGAATGGAGAATGAATGAAATTAGGAATAAGTTTTTTGCAAATCTGTATTATAGGGAAAGTTCTCCGCTCCCACCTGTCTGGTTACCTCAGAGATAGAGCCATTAGGCAGAAAAAACCAACCTATGTAGTTGCCCTACTCAAACCTAGTCCATGCTTGTCATCACAATCATATAGATAAAATCCCATCATGCATAACACACAATTAGCATAAAGAGACTCTAATAATACTACCCAAATCTACCCAACACTATCTTCTCTATTAAGTTTACTACGAATATTAAAAACCAGAACCTACAACCTCCACCGAAGAATTGCGATCAACAAGCTCTCTTCTCAAAATCCTTGCTATCCTCTCGTTTCTCTCTCTCTCACTTTCACTCGTTCTCTTCGTCTTTCTGTCTCTCTTGTTTCTTTTTCATTTTTCCTTATTCAACCCTCTTTCTTTTAACCCTAAGTACCAATATAATAAAATAAAAGCTGGCAATCAAACCCACCTAATTAACTTAAGGTTACCCTCTTTTACCCCCAGGTAATTAGACTTATTAACTTTAACCCTCTAACTTTTATAATTAAGTAGGAATGTCCCCAAATGTCCCTTAAAACGTGTACAGAAATCCGACCCAACGGGATTACGCAACCTGTGACGGCCCGTCGTGCCATTGACGCCGTCCTCAGGTTCGTCGCAACCGCATAGACTCATTTCCACCATAGAGTCTGTGACGGTCCGGCCGCCGTGACGGTCCTCAGCCTGTGACGGTTCCGTCCTCTATTTCTCGTGACGGTCAGAGATTCGATTTTTCAGTAACCCAAATTTCAGATTTTTTCCAAGTGTTTTGAAACGAGACCCTGCGAGGTCGCGTCGTGCCCATGACGGTCCCGTCGTGGGGTCCGTCGCCTCAGCCTTTTTTCTAGAAATAAAACTCTGCTCAAACGCCTAAACAGGTCGTTACAATAGATACCATTTACCCATCGTTCTACCCCTAACGATCACAGAAGTAAAACAAGTGCAAAAAGGAATACCTGAATCTTAAACAGATGTGAGTATCTTTCTCGTATATATGCCTCCTTCTCCCAAGTGGCTTCTTCAACGGTCGATTCTTCGTCCATTGACACTTTGATAGATGCAATCTCCCTTGATCCTCAACTTGCGAATTTCTCTATCTAGAATGGGCAAACATGTTCCTCCTCATAAATACATAAATTCTCATCAAGCAAAACTTAATCCCAACGAATAATGTAGTGTTCCATCCCCATGGTATCTTTTCACCCTCGCCACATGGACCGATGTACTCCGAAATGCTGGAGGCAAAGCTAATTCATAAGCCACCTCCCACCGCTTCAGCACCTTAAATGGTACCAATATACCTTGGACAAGCGTGCCTCTTTTACAAACCGATCACCCTTTCATGGGCGAAACTTTCAGCAAGACTTGCTCTCCTTCCATGAACTCCAAATCTCTAACCTTTCGATCTGCATTTACCTTTTTCCTACTTGAGCCGCTCAAGCTGTTCTTGAATGTTTTCAACCTTTTTTTAAACGATCCCTCAAAAGGTCAGTACCCCAAGGTCTAACCTCAAAAATGCATCACACCCAACCAATGGGAGACCTCACATCTCCTCCCTATAATGCTTCGAAAGTGGACCTGTCAATACTTGATTAGAGCTATTAATTGTATGACAACTCTGCTAAGGTAAGAACTATCCAATGGGGCACCAATTCTATCACGCATGCACGAAGCATATCCTCCAACACTGAATCGTCGTTCGCTCATACTGACCGTCGGTCTGGGGGTGAAATGCAGACTAAGGTCTACCTAGTTACCAATTCGCCATGCAATGTTTCTCCAAATTTAGAAGTAAACTTCGTACCTCTATCTGTAGAGGACAGTGGAACTCCATGCAATCGAACAACTTCTGAGATGTAAATTTGGCTAACTTCTCTGCTTGTCAGTCACCTTGACCGTACTGAAAATGAGCAGACTTAGTTTAACCTATGAACAATCACCATCACCCAAATAGATTCATACTTACCCATTGTCCTTGGAAGACCAACCACGAATCCATTGCGATTCTCTCCCACTTCCATTCAGGATTTTTTAGGCATTCTCTGAAGTGGTTCCCTCCGGGCCTCTGGTGTTCTACTTTACTGTTGACAGTTTTTTTTGGACATTGGCAATAAATCCACAATATCACGCTTCATTCTACTCCCACCAAACGTTTTTGCTTTAGGTCACTGTCATCTGTGGTTTCAACCCGGATGTATCTGAATACATGACTATGGACCTCTGTCAGAATGGTTGTTGAGTCAAATTCATCGACGCGGGGTACACATACCCTTCCCTTAATCCCAAAATACCTTCCCCATTGTTTGTCGCTTCTTTAGCCTCTCTTGCAACCTTTTCTCTCGGATCCGGATCAATTTTTTCATCATTAACTGCTTTCCCCCTTACTTGTCAATGAATGAAGATCTTGCCCTCCACACAAGCTAAAATCCTCCCTTCCCATTTTGACTTCTATCGCATAAGGTCGTAGCCAGAATCTGACCTCCCTCGCCAATGGGCGTCTATAAGCTTGCAAGTGAGCTAGACTTCCCATCTTCCGCCTTTCTACTAAGTCATCCCGCTACAACTTTCGCCTTCCCCGATGATCAAATGTGATTTGTCGTGTCCTTCAGTAGTGCCATCCATCCTCCTCTGTCTGCAATTCAAATCTCTCTGATGTGAAAGACATACTGTCGACTACGATGATCCGTATAAGAACTCACACTTACAACCCCCTATCAATAGGTGTCTCCATTGCTTTAATGCAAACACCCACTGCAGCCCAACTCCCAAATCAGGGGTCGGATAATGAACTTCATGTACTTTTAATTATCTTTGAATCATAAGCAATCACATCTTTGTCTTCATGAGCACTGCAACCAACCCGAATAGGATGCACACAATATAACAATGAAAATTCTTGCCTTCCCCCTGGCAAGGTTGAGATTGGTGCAGTAGTCAACAAGTCCTTGAGCTCTGAAAGCTTTCCTCAACTCATCCGACCATACAATGGAACGTTTTTGCTTAGTCAAGTTCGTGCAGTTGGGAAGCAATAGAGGAAATCCCTTGCACATCGGCTGTATTAGCTAGCTACCCAACAAAGCTCCTTATTCCTGACACATTAGTAGGCTTACCAATTTTCACTACTTGATCTTAGAAGGAATCCACCATCAACCCACCTCATCCTTAGAAACCACGTGCCCAAGACGGACACGTTGCACCTAGCCAACTCACCTTCGAGACCTTTGCTAAGCTTTTCTCCCTCACATTTCCACCATTCTCAAATGTCTCGCGCAGGTTTCCTCCTTACTTTTAGAGTTATCAGTATATCAATCATAATAACGATCCAAAGGATCCAATCTGGTTAAAAATCCCGTGCATCAACCAAGGAAACCCGCAGGGGGCTTCGTAAGACCAAAAGACATCACTTACAAATTCGTAATGCCCATACCTGTTCTAAAAAGCAGTCTTTTGTCACATCCCGTTGCCCCGTCTTTTCAATGGATGATAACCAGGATCTCAAGTCAATCTTAGAGAAGACACAAGCCCTCTGAACTGATCGAACAAGTTCATCATGCGAGGAGAGGATACTTGTTCTTTATGGTTCCTTGTTTTCAACTGTCGGTAGTCTAAATGCAACATCCGAAAAACTCCGCATCCTTTCTTCTTCACACACAAAACCGGAGCACCCCACGGAGAATGCCCTTGGTCTACTGAAAGCCTTTGCTCAACAACTCTTGAAGTTGGCTTTTAATTCCTCTTAACTCCGCGGGGGCCATTCTATAAGGGGGTATAGAATGGGGCAGTACCCGGTTCAAGATCATACAGAAGTCCTATCCCTATCTGGTGGCATACCCGGAAGGATATGCTTGGAACACACCAGAAATCACGGACGCACCGAACACCGACTCAAGGTAACACATCCAGAACTCACGGCCCCCGAAACCGATCAATCGACGGTACTTGGGTAGTGTCATCCCTTGAATGTTCCAAGAAAGTTAAACACCCTTTACTAACGATTTTCTTAGCCGAAGAAAGGATATTTATGCGCACCGGATTGGACGTGTAGTCACCCTCCCCCAACTACCGGATCCGTCCAGGCTTGGCTAACGTCACCGGTTTTAAGCATTACAATCCAAAGATCGCAAATTTGCGGAGAAAGCAGTCATACCCAGAATTCTCAAAATCAACCATTTCTAGATAACCAATCTACAGAGTGTGGCGTCCCCACAGTTCACAAACAAGACCTATATTATACCTTTTTCAACTAACCACAGACTCACACCACCCGGAGTAGACCACGAAATAGGCGTATCAAGTAATTCACAAGTAATTAGACCAGTAGCAAATGAGGAAATCCTAGAAAATTGGATCCAGGATCAAACTACAGAACCATGCAATCAAAATCAGAAGATTACCTTTTATGACAGCATCAGATGTCCCGCCTCCGATCTCCCCGTGAAAGCATAACAATGGGCCTTTCGTTGTTTGCCCGTTGTCCCTACCATGGTTGTATGCGTGGCTCCCGTTTGCCCATCACACCAACCGGCGTTTGTGTGACCCAAAAAAAAAAAAAACCATACCTCGCCACCACGCCCTCCAGAATAACGTCCTCTGCCATGACCACCTCTACCTCTAGCCATTGGGGGTCTAATTACTTCTGTTTTGGACCAATTCCTCCTAATATGTCCAGTCCTCCCCACATCCATAACACTCTCCTGGATTCACGCATGGTGTCTCCTCGAGAATGTTTGAACCGGTCTGAGGTGGGACCCCCACTACAGTCTGGTAGTGAAGACTGAATGGGTCGAACTGATAACCTCCGGATCCTCCCTGTCCTCTAGAGTCAACCATTACACTCACCTCCCTAATTCGAAACCCTTTGATGTCGATGCCATGGGAATTCAGCTGGCTTCACTCCTTCCACCTCTACCACGAATCCACCACTTCTTGAAAGATTTCGCTGTGGCCGCTACTTGTAAAGCTGAATTCGCAACTCTCTGATCCTCACCCCCTTCACAAAACGGTGAATCCTCCGCTCTTGTGGACTGAAACAAAGTTTGGTGGCATATGTTGGATAGTGCACGAACTTAGCCCTCATATGCATTGACCGAACATCCTCCTTGCCTCTAGGCTCAAGACTCATGTCCCTTTTCCTATCCTCAAAGTCCCGGGGATATCTTCTCCCTAAACAAGCTAGAGAGGAGGCCCAAGTCATAGGTGGTGCCTAGTTGGTTTACACTCACATTGACCGCCACCCACATTTTTTGCTTCCTTGAAACTGAATAACTCACGAACTCAACACCAAACCGTTTCTACTATAATCCCATCTGTGTTAGTAGCCATGACAGTCAACAAGAAATCGTAAGCATCCTCATATTCTGCACCCTTGAATCTGGAGGTTTAATTTCAAGAACTTACTGAAAAGTTCATGCTGACATTGGTCATTATAGCCCAGATAGTCATGCGTGCAACGTGCCGCTGTCCAATGAGGCATCCCATAACTGGGACCCATAGTGCTGCATGTTGTACCTCTGAAACCGGAGGTGAATGGGCAGCAAACACTGGTGGGGCCTGACCCTGATTCGACAACCACTAAGATAGCGAGAACCTGATTGATCAGCTCTGGGGTAGGTTTGGGGGGGTGGCATTTCCTCATTCTGTAACTTGTTCCATTCTCCCCCATCCTCCCCTTCTCTTACTACTATCCTACTTTCCTCAGTCGTGGAGGAGTCACCGCCCAGCACCAGATGGCTAGGGGTGCTCGTCCTCTCCTCTAGAGGACGTCCTCCCACGACCTCTAACCACCGCGGCCAAAAAATAACTAGATAATCGCGCCACTGTTCCACTTCGAAGCTTACAACAAGCCCAGTGGGGCTTGGCTCAGATGCACTTGTCTTGCTGGGATGTTGATGTGGCGTAGTCGTTGCTCCTAGTTCTAAACCATCTGCGAAATAGAGTGGAAGATGTCAGATACTAATTTGTAGCACCTAGATACCAATTGGATCCAAGTAATAGCACGAAAGAAAGAAAGAAGAATGGCTTTTTCCTAAAGTCTTCATAGCCTCTAAGAAAAGTAAGGCGTCCCACCGTCCCTACCGTTTCTTTTAAGACTCTACTAGAACCTGTTCTTGTGTGATGAGACCAACGAATCTAATGCTCTGGATACCAAGTTTGTCCACGACCCAAAACCCGGCGCGCCTGGCACCCACATTTACCCCTCCTATGTGAGCGAACAACCAATCGAAACCTTATCATTTCGATTTAATATCAACATAAGCAATGCGGGAAGACTTAAACCTCATAAATAAAAGACAATTCAATAACTTCTAAATTCAACATTTATTATTTCCCCCAAACTGGAAGTCTCACACAAGAACCTCTCTGATCAATTTTAACTACACTAAGATTATTCTAAGGAGCTAAAAAAAAAAGCTAGTCTATGCGAACTTCAAGGCATCAAACATGAGGAGGAGATCCAGTCCAAGCTAGAGCATTTAGCTCCCCTGAGATCCGGTGTGACTAAGGACTGCTAGAATTACTGTTGAGTCGAAGATGACGGCACTTTGCTGCTACACAATATACAAGAAAGAAAACATAAACGTAGTGGGGGTCAGTACAACCACAAGTCTGATTAGATATCATCGGCCAACTCAAATAGAAAGCATATATCTCAGATAATATCATAAAACAACTAATATTCTTAACATGTGATGCCAGTACAAACATCATTTATAATATCACACCGATCATATCTAATGAGGACTCAAGCCTCCCACACACATACTCATTTTGGGATGCATTGTTCTTTAGATTGAGTATAGATGCATCTTCAAGATTCATTATCTTTATTCCCTATTGTGTCGTACGTGACACTCCGCTCCCTACATCTACTTTCGGTACGTGACACCCCGTCCACTACTTCTATGTGTTCGGTGACTTGACACTCCTGGTCCCCTACATCTCGTGTCGATCGTGACACCCGTCCCACTAATCTATTGTCGGTACTTGACCTCCGAATCCCCTACATCTACGTGTCTGTTTCGTGCCCCGTCCCACTAATTCTATGTGTTCCGGTACGTGAACACTCCGCTCCCTACATCTACTGCGGTTCATGACACCCCGTCCCACTACTTCTATGTGTCGGTACTTGACACTCCGATCACCCTACATCTAACGTGTCGGTTCGGGACACCCGTCCCACTAATTCTATGTGTCGGCACGTGACACTCCCGATCCACTAATCTCATTCTATTAATTCAATCAAGCCCTTCTTTTATACCAAGCTTCATCATCTCATCACTTTAGTTCATCAAGTCTTCTTTTTTTACAAGGCATCACATTAACAAGAGATTAAGTTTATATCAAATTGGATTCAATAGCGTCTCATGCTTGTTCAGTGGGTTCATCACAATCAATATATATAAAATCACATCAAGCATACACACAATAAGGCATAACTAAGACTCTATAATATTACCCAACACATATCATAGTCGCCTATTAAGAGTTTACTACGAATAGTGTCAAAACCATAACCTAACCTCTACAGAAGAATTGCGAATCAACAAGCTCTCTCTCAAAATCCTTGCATCCTCTTCGTTTCTCTCCTCTCTCTACTCGTTCTCTTCTTCTTTTTCTGTCCTCTCTTGTTCTTTCTATTTTTTCTATTAAACCCTCCTTTCTTTACCTAATTAACATAGAAGTAGAATAAAATGGCAATAATAAACCCCCTAATTAACTTAGGTTACCTCTTTTTAAACCCTCCACGTATTAGACTTATTAACTTTAACCCTCTAACTGTAAATTACAGGGGATAATCCAAAACGTCCCTTAAAACGTGTAAGAAATCCGAATCCGCCCAGACTGGGATTACGCGACCTTTGACCTGCCCCGTCGTGTCTGTGACGGCCCGTCGTGCTGTTGACGGCCCGCGTAGGCCTGCGACTGTTCCATCCTGCAGGTCGTCGAAACCGTCGATCCTCAATTTCCACCATAGAGTCTGTACGGTCCCGTCACGCCTGTGCGGTTCCCCGTCACGCCTGTCGACGGTCCGTCACGCTGTGACGTCCGTCACGCCTGTGACGGTCCCCGTCACGCCTGTGACTGTCCGCCTGCCATTTGTCGTTACGGTCAGAACAAAGTAAGAGAACAAGGGAGGAAAAAGAAATAGGTTAATCGAAAGTAAAGAGACAAGGGTGTAAAAGAGGAGGGGTATTGGAGGTGAAAGGAAGAGTTAGGAAAAAGATAGTCGATTTCATACCCCAATTTCAGATTTTCCAATTTTTTTGAACGAGACCCTGCGACATTCCGTCGTGCCATGACGGTCCTTCGTGGGTCCTCGCCTCAGCCTATTTTTTCCCTAAATAAATCTGCTGCTCAAAACGACTAAACATGTCGTTACAAAAAATGACCGAACATTTGATTTTAAAATTTTTAGTTCATTCTATAAAAAAATAAATCAAGTTAACACAAAATACAAAATCAATCATTAATTGCCAATTCTTGAACTTTCAAATAAAAAACAAAATTCACGTTGAAAATAATGAGTAAAAAGAGAGTAAGCATATAGGCTACGAATGAACAAATTGTTTCGATAGTTATGGTGTTTTCTAATTTTTTTTATATTATTATTTTTTCTTTCTTTTTATTTTAATAATTTAAAATTTATTTTTTTTCTTTTTATAACTGCATTACCCTATTTTAAATCCTTTTTACTACATAATATTAGTATATTTTATATTTAATTAGCAGAAATTAAATTGTTGAAATATTTTGTATTTGAAAATTTTAAAATTAAAGAAAAAAATAAATGGTTATGTATTATAGTAATTTTTAATACTTATAATATAATGTATTTATTAATTAAATCATGGTAAACAATTTACTTTGAAAAATTAAATCTTAACCATTTATTTTAACATATGTCATGTGCGACTAATCCAAATACGAACTTGAAGAAAATGGAGAGAAGAGAAATGAAGAGGAACCGGATCCAAAACGTATTTGCCAAACTTTTTTTTATTATTATTATTTTAAATTTTATTTCAAAACAGTAAATTTGAAAACAAAGAATAGTAACCAATTTTCAATTTTAGAAAAAAAATCATTTTTAGTTATTTCTCATTTATTTGTAAAAACTACTTTAAAATTATTTTAAATATTTAGTATAAAACATTTGATGATTTCCCACGAAAATAGAAACCCTAACGTACGGAGCTCCTCTTCATTTTCTCCAAGTTCCTATTTGGATTACTGTCACATTACATAGATTAAAATAAATAATTAAGATTCAATTTTGTAAAATAAATCTCTAACCATGATTAAGATAATAAATATAATCTATATTAAGTATTAAAATTATTATAATCTCATAATCTTAGCACCACATTATCTTGTCCAAAAATACAAAGAATAAATAGGAAGAAAACTTTTTTTATTTGCATTTTTGGACAAGATAATGTGGTGCTAAGATTATGAGATTATAATAATTTTTAATACGTAATATATAATATATTTATTAATTAAATCATGGTTAGAGATTTACTTTGAAAAGTTAAATCTTAACCATTTATTTTAACCTAAGTCATGTGTCACTAATCCAAATAGGAACTTGAGGAAAATAGAGAGGAGAAACGGAGAGGAGCCGGATATGCAACGTATTTACCGAACTCTTCATTTTATTTTATTTTTTTAATTTTATTTCAAAATAGTATTAAGATAAAAGAATAGTAACTAATTTTTAACTTTAGAAAAAAAAATCATATTTAATTATTTCTCGTTTATTTGTAAAAACTACTTCAAAATTATTTTAAATATTTAGTATAAAACATTTGATGATTTCCCACGAAAATAGGATCTCTAACGTACGGAGTCGCCTCTTTTCCATTTTTCTCAAGTTCTTATTTGGAATAATGACACATGACATAAGTTAAAATAAATGGTTAAAATTCAATTTTTCAAAATTAATTTCTAACCATGTATATAATTATTAAATTTATTATAATCTCATAATCTTAGCAACATATAATCTTATTCACAAATACAAAGAAAACAAAGTTTTCTTCCTATTTTATTCTTTTACGTAGGATCTTTTTTCTATTTTTCTTTTAGATAATATTTTTCGTGAGATTATAATAATTTTTAATACTTAATATATATTGTATTTATTAAGTAAATCATGGTTAGAGATTTATTTTCAAAAGTTAATTTTAATAATTTATTTAACATATGCCATGTGTCACTAATTCAATTAGAAACTTAAGAAAAACAAAGAGAAAAGAAATGAAGAGGAGCCGGATCCGCAACGTATTTACCAAACTTTTAAGTTTTTTTTTTTTAGTATTATTATTTTAAATTTGATTTCAAAGCAGTATTAAGATAAAAGAATAGTAACCAATTTTTATCTTTAGAAAAAAAATCATATTTAATTATTTCTTGTTTATTTGTAAAAACTACTTCAAAATTATTTTAAACATTTAGTATAAAACATTTGATGATTTCCCACGAAAATAGGATCCCTAACATACGGATTCGCCCCCTCTCCATTTTCCTCAAGTTCCTATTTGAATTACTGACACGTGACATAAGTTAAAATAAATGTTCAAGATTCAAATTTTCAAAATTAATCTCTAACCATGTATATAATGTATTAAAATTATTATAATATCATAATCTTAGCAACATATTATCTTGTCTATAAATATAAAGAAAAAAAAGGTTTTGTTCCTATTTATTTTTTTACGTAGGATCTTTTTTCTATTTTTCTTTTAGATAATATTTTTTGTGAGATTATAATAATTTTTAATACTTAATATATAATGTATTTATTAATTAAATCATGGTTAGAGATTTACTTTGACAAATTAAATCTTAACCATTTATTTTAGGGCAACTTTCACATATAACAAACAAAAAATTCATATTTGTATGCTATACAAGTTGTATAATGCCGCTCCATAGCAACATAAAATTGTTAATAATTCGCTATATATTACAATTTTTAATTCGCTAGCCTAAATTGTATAATTCCGCTGGTCTATTTTTTGCTGGCAATTGTATAATTCGCTCATCCCTATTTCACTGCAATTGTATAATGCACATTGTATAATTGCGGCCTATTTGCTGCAGATATTTTTATAAAATTGCTTTGTCAACAATTGATCCGAATTGAAAATGTATGTAATATTGCATATTATAAGTGATAGCAAGAGATAATATGTTTTTCTTTCTCTCGCTTTTACAACAGAAACAACAATATGTACAATTCTGCTGTAGAAAGGCTAGAGACAAATTGTTAAATTCGTTATCCTTTTTTCTTTCTCTGCAAATATTTGTATAAATTTGAATTTATCTACATTGAATTGAAAATAAAATGTTTGTAAATTGTATAATTAAGTGTATCACGAAGATATTGTTTTTGCAATGTCATGATACAATTTTTCCTCTCACTTTATATACAAAAGCAGAAACAAATTTTATCCACTTCTGTGTCTAAAGCGAGAGAGGCGAGCAGAGTGTGACAGTGGCGATCGAGAATGGGAGATTGGCGAGCGAGATTTTTGGGAGTGAGGGCGTCCTGACCAACTTTGGCTACCGTTTGCTTGGCGCATAATTAATCAAACCCTAGCTACTCCATTTATTTTTAGGTTACTACTTTGCTATTATATACAATTTTTTCTTTATTTTAAACCTATGTCTGGTCAACTAAATCCAAATAGAAATTTGGGGAAAATGAAAAGAAATCGGATCTGTAACGTACATACCAAATTTTTCAAATTTCTTTTTTTATTAATAAATTAAATTTTATTTCAAAATAGTAAATTTAAAAATCAAAGAATAGTAACAAATTTTTAATTTTAGAAAAAAAAATCATTTTAATTATTTCTCATTTATTTGTTATTCAAAATTATTTTGAAAAATAAATATTTTACTATTTCATTTCATGAAACGATTTTTAAAAAAATTAGAAAATTTATTATTACCATCATCTACATCTTTATTCTATAAATATGGAGGTTATGAAAAAGATGGTCAAAATTATTTATAGATTAATCGTAAAAAATGATCCAAATTCATTTTAAAAATAAAATGAGTATTAAAAATATGAACGTGTGGTATTGTACTTTTTTGTCCGTCGGTATCTTCTTTTTTTTTTGTATTTTAATTATTTTGTTTAAAGTATTTATTTATTTATTTTTATTTAATTTTTGTGATATTGACATGTGTCATTATAATTCTAATTATTGCATGTGTTTATATTTATTTATTTAATTATTGATTATTAATTATTTAAAATTATATAAAAAATTGAAAATTTGTAGTATTGACACGTGTCATTTTATCTTCTCCATTTATATATAGATAGATATTTTGAAAAAAACTGTGATTTTATAAACATAAAAAATCAAATATATTAATATAGATAATTTCCCAAGTATGAATGACCACTTAGAAAACTCAATCATACCATTACTTATATAAAATGATTAAAATATGAGAGTCTACAAATGGAAAAAACATTATATATTTACTCTTATATATTAAAAGATAATTAATTTGTATAGTTTTGATATATAAGTTTAAATATTTTTAATTTTTAATTAGTTTATTATACAATCCTTTTTATTCAGTTTCATGAAGAATGTATTTTTTTCGGGATGTGATCTTTAATTTTGACTTTTTTCACATGACATATTAATTAAAATTGTATTTAGATAGATTATAAATATATTTAATTTATGACCTTATTAAATTTCATATTAATTCAAACTTAAAAAAATAAGAAGCTACTCTGAATCAGATCAACAGATAAGAAAATCAAATACAATATTTAATAAGGAAAATATTAGGCTACGTATAAAACTTTGCAAATTTTAGTTTGAATCAATAAGTTTTTTCAGTCTCCGCATTGTCACGACCCAAATTGCAGGTCGTGATGCACCTATGTTTTCCCACCATTGTAAGGCCAACCCAACATATTAACCTAAACTAAACCCACAAATGAGTAAAAAAGACTAACACTTAGCAGAATATCCAACATTTGCGTTCCTTATAAGTAAAACGAAATGTGAAGCTAACATACACCCCAAGAATTGGTGTCTTAAGTACAAGGCTTCTATAATAGGATGCAAGTCTGAAACTAAAATGACAAAATCTAACATAAAGGATATCCTGTCTGAATACTGAATAACAGAATACGTAAAACATAGAGGGAGGGTGTGGGCCACGTAACGCCAAGCAGCCAACCACAACTCAAGACACTCCAAACCGGACTCAATTTGCTCCACAGTGTGGCTCTACTGGAATCGGATCTGCACCACAAAGAGTGCAACAACGTAGTAATAGTACGAACCATGTGTTTACCCAGTAAAATGTCTATGACCGACAACGAAGAAGTATTGGACGGGAGTTTTATACAAAAAAATAACTTCGTAATTTCTCAGGTATATTATATTATATATCTATATATATATCATATCTATATAAGATATATATTCTATTAATAATATATATAATAATATATATATATATCTATATCTTACCTCACTATTTAGGTTTCATCAATAAAGGTAATCAACCTCATATTTTCCAAACACCAACAAACCATAATCATCAATAAAGATTTGATTTACATGCCCATGCAATAAACACCATATAATGATTGTCTCAGAATACCAGTACACACTCAACCGTACTACATGTACTCCTCAAAATACAATCTAGAGTTCATGACCCATGGGGGTTACTCCGCTAGGTCCTCATATACCGACACCTCCACCCGACATCGGACGATCTCACTGTCTGTGCGACGATCTCACGCACTATCATAATCTCAACAATTTTCGGCACGGCGGTCTCCACATGCCCCAAATTACAATCTTAAACCATCTCACCATCCTCATCCCCAGCACGTACGACCGATCTCCCACGTTCCACTTATACTCAGTCTAATGTATATGCACGTGCAAATGAGTATGTCAATAGAGGGATGAGATGCATCTCAATCAATCAATATGAACTAATACTAACCACCGTCATATCACAACTATCGGGTGAAATAAAGAAAACACAATCACACAAGAATTCAAAGACATAATATATCAGCTAATGCCCATAATGCTTTGGGGGGGGGGGCATTCTCAATTTTCAATCCACATTCTATATAGTACTTTCCTTTTTTACCACCGATACTCGTACCAATGCCCGCACCCCATTGATACGAGACCACCAATCCCCCCTTTCCCCCTTACCCCTTTGTCATTTTTCCTTTTTTTAATCTTTATTAGGAAAACTCCTTCAACGTCTAAAAGTCTACAGACGCTTAGATGCCGAACTTTGTGCCACGAATCTTCTAAGATTTTCCTTTCCTTTTCGCAAAGTTTCAGAACGTTGCCCAATCACTACCAATTTTGCAATATTCCGTAAGTAAGCTTTTTTGTAGACGTTCAAATTATTTATTGTCTATCATAGACACTACAACTCACTCATCTTTTCAACCAATCCAAATCTGATACATAGTGTTATGCCAAATTTTCATACTGCTAATTTCAAGCCAAGAACTAACCTACCTCTTCAATGACTAAATTCATGTTAGATCAATGTAAAATAACACCTAATAATTAATTCCAATCAAATATATATACTATATATAAGATTGAAAAAACGGAATATCTCATATCTTTACCTGAACAATGCTATGATTTTTCTCCCTCTCGATGGTCGGCCTGTGGTAAGGTTTTCGTCGTCGCCTCCCCACTTTCATTTTCCTTTTCTTCCTAATAAGAAAATTATAACCGTGAAACTCCACTCACCTATTATCTATTATTTATTTAAATCACGTTTTCATCAATTGGGGTACTCATATTATCTAATAGTTTTAAAATACCCCTTTAAATTTTCAAAAGGAGTCAAACTATCTATTTTTCAAAACTACCTAGCGGGTCGTTACAAATCACCTACACTTAAACATGTTCCGTCCTCGAACGGAAAAGAAAGAGCTAAACCTGAAACGCCTAAAAAAAAAAGATTAGGATATTTACTACGCTCCTTACTCCTCATGTCCTGCCTCTGTCTCCCATGTAGCCCAGCCCTCCTCCACTGGACGCTGCCTTCCACTGAACCTTTCTGAAGCAACTCCTTGGACCTTGCCTTACGAATGTGCCTATCCAAAATGGTTCTCGCTCTTTCCTCAAAGTCAAATTCTAATCAAGTAACACTGAATCCCCATTGAATCACTGATCGCCACCCTGATGATACTTCTTAGCAATTGAAATCATGAAAAAATTTTACAATGAACACCTGACAACCCAGGTGGAAAGACAACCGATTACTCCACCTCACCAATACGCTCACAATCTCGAAAGGACCAATAATACCTTGGCTCACTTGCCCTTTCCTTCCAAACCTCACACACCCTTAATGGGTGAAACCTTCATAACATCCCTCTCTCCAACCATAAACTCTAAATCACGAATCGTCGATCTGCATCAAACTCTTTTCCTACTCTATCATGAGAATTCTATCTTGGATCAATTGCCCTTGTCCATGACTCCCCTCAAACAATCTGTACCCATGGTCCTAACCTCAATGCTCAAACCGCCAATTTGGAGATCGCATCTCCTGCCATACAGAGCCTCAAATGGTGCCATCTCAATGCTCGAGTGAAAACTATTATTGGTAAGCAACTCTGCTAGAGGCAAGAACTGGTCCCACTGACCCACCAAGTCAATCACATACGCCGCAACATAATCCTGGAACCTGAATAGTACTCTCAGAATTACCATCATCTGAGGGTGAAAGGCTGTACTAAGATCCACTGAATGCCCAACTCTTTTCTGCATAGACCGCAGAATGAGAGGTCCATTGGGTGCCACGATCAGAATAATAGATACAGGAACCCCATGCAAATGAAACTATCTCTTGAATATAGATCTTGGCTAACTTCTCGGAGTTTAGGTAGTCTGAACTGGTACAATTGTGGGCAGTCTTAGTTCCAAGCGATCCACGATGACCCTATAACATCAAACTTACCAAGGTAACGGGGCAACCCTACACAAAGTCCCATAGCAATGCGCTCCCACTTCCACTCAGGTATGGGCATCCTCTGAGCACCACCTCCAGGCTTTTGTGTGTTCCCATACTTCACTTGCTGACAAATTCAATAATCGAGATACAAAATCTAACTATGTCCCTCTTCTATACGACACCACCAATAGTGTTGCTTCAAGTCACGATACATCTTAGTAGCCACCCGGATGAAATAGAGTACCCAAATGGGTAGGGGGGACGTCGAAGGTACCTCAACTATGAGCTCCTCCATGATCAATCTAGTCAAATCACATGTACGAGGAACACTACTCGACCTTAATCCTCAAAACCCCCACTCCCTCATTATCAAATGGCAGCCTTGTCTTCTCCTTTAGAACCTTGTCCCTCATCTTACATATCACCATCAATCAAACTGTTGATCCCGAATTTGCCTCCAACAAGGAGACCTAGCCCTCCATATAAGCCAACACCTTACCAGATTTCCTGAATATCAAGAAGTCTCACAAAGCTGATTTGCCAGGGATTGGACATCCCTACTAAGGGACGCTCCCAACCTGTAACATGGCTAGCTAACCCATACTTAACCGCCTTCCGACTCAAGGCATCTGCCTACAACCTTTGCCTTTTGGCTTTGCCTGGGTGATAGAAATATCCCATATCGTAGTCTTTGAGCAACTCCAACCATCTTCCTCTGCCTCAAATTTAGATCCCTCAAATTTGAGCGATGAATATATACTTGATACTCACGCATTATCCTTGAACACCTCACAATGCCCACCATAAGATAATGCCTCCAAATCTTTAATGCAACACCACAGAAAACACACACAGCCTCCACTCAAATCCAGAATAGGGTATTCTTCCTCATGAACCTTTAACTAACTGTAACTGCCTCGAAGCATAAGCTTCACTTTTCCCTTCTGCATCAACCCACAACCAGACCAATCCGAGAAGCTCACTATACTACAAAACCCTCTCCCTCCATGGTTAGGAATCAAATCGGAGCAGTAGTCCATAAGTCTTGAGCTTTTAGGAACCTAACTCACATTCGTCAGACCACTGAAAAGTCCCTCCTTCTGTTGTCAATTCTATTAATGGGTGCAATGGATGGAAACCCTCAACAAACCGTCATAATAACCGGCAAGGCCAAGAAACTCCCGAATCTCGTAACTGAAAAAGCAGGTCTGACCCAATCTCTAAAACCGCCTCAATCTTCTTAGGATCCACCCATGATACCGTCCTTCGGCCACTACATGTCCCAAGAGCTACCGACCTAAATCCAAAAACTCACACTTTGAAAACTTTCATAAAGTTCTTCTCCTTTAGAATCCCAAGAACATCCTCAAATGATCTCGTGTTCCTACTTAAGTGCGTGAGTATATCAATAAATCATCTATGAAGACAATAACAAAGGAATCTAAATATGTCTGAACACCTCCATTCATCAGTCATAAACAGCTGCTGGGCATTAGTCAATCCGAAAGACATCACCAAAACTCGTATGACCATAACGTGTTCGAAACAATCCTCAGGGATATCCGCCGCCTAAACCTCATCTGATGATAGCCAGATCTCAAGTCAATTTTGGAGAAACTGAAGCAACCCCTTTACCTGATCAAATAAATCATCAATACGAGGTATCAGGATACTTAATAAGGTCTGATGGTTACTGTTCACTGTCGATAGTCAATACACTAACGCATAAAATCCATTTTTTTCTTCACAATAACACTGGAGCACCCCAAGGAGATACACTTGGTTCTAATAAAACCTTTGCTCAACAAAATCCTGCAAAAAACAAAAATAGCACAACCTGGTAGGCGTGTTTAACGTTGGGATTATGCATTGGGGTCGGAACTGCTCCTTCACCTCTTTCAATTCATCCGTGCCATAACGATAAGGAGGATAGAAATAGGCCGAGTTCCTTGGCTCCACTCAATACAAAATATCAATATCACGATCTGGTGGAAGACCTGACAATCGTCGGGAATACCTCTGAAATTCACTCACCACTTGGAATAGACTCAAGCTAGGAGTCTCAATACTAGTATCTCGATTGGCCAAAGTAAGCGAAAACATCCTCTCTGTACCAACTGAGAACACCCTTAAGGAATGAATTCACACCCTTAGAAGGAGACTAAGATTACCTCTCCATTCTACTATAGGAATTCCAGGGATAGCTAAAGTGTATGGTCTTGGGCATGACAATTTAAAATTGCGTGGTACGAAAAAACCAATTCCCATACAAGAATCAACATCAAATCTATTTTTTCTAAGACCTTTAAATCTGCATGAGTGTCACAATCACAACCCATCAAAGTAACAGTACATAAACAATACCACCCGATCTATAACTACAGAAATCCCGGGCAGACAGGAGTAAACACTTATTGGCAATCAAGAGACTCACACACTTATCCAGACTAGGAGCAGCAAATATGTGACACTAAGAATACGTAGATCCTGGATTCAAATAATACAGTAGTTGGCGAGGAAAACTCGGAATAATACTGTGATAACAGCATCTGAAGCCCTCAGCCTCGGCCTACCTGTAAAGCATAGCAGTGAGAACGCCCTCCAATCAGATTGTGAACCTCCACACCACCGACCATCGACTCAAGGAGACTCACTCTACCTGATTAGAACCACCTCTACCATTCTGTGCACCCCCCCTACTGGTGTTGTGGCAAAAAGCCCTTGCGGTCAAGCCTGAAGAACCCTTATGTAAGCCACCACGTCTGGTCCTAGGGAAGTCCTCTCACAAAGTGACCCCTATCCCACCAAACTCAAAACAGCCCTACAGACGCAGGCTGATGAGAGGACCCTGAATGACCATAATGCCCTCCACGACACTACAATGTCAGAAGATGCAACCCGCGAAGTATGCACCGAGCTCAAGAGTTTGCCCCGCCGATACCGCCATCAAGACGCTGGTTAAGCATGAATGGGTCTGCTGGACTGCGGTGATAACCTCTGCCCAAGTAACCCCGACTCCGAGCGGAGCACCACATAATCACCTGAATAACGAGTACTCTTGCCCTCTCGCTGCTCAAATCCGCTCACGCCGTAATCATCTCCAACTCCTTAAGCAGCATCTAACACTTTCTGGAATGGAACACCCAAGAATCATCAACTTGAGAAACCCTTAGACGATTGGAATAATCACCCCTTAACCAACTCCTCACTCTCTCAGCCTCTGGGGAAAGTATCAATCTAAGCATGCCTACCAAGGCAGAAATTTTCCCTCAACTCGCAACCGACATAACCGTTGTGCTTTGCAAACCCTCCAACTCGGACGGCCCTCTTGCGCTCCCCTTCACTGCGTGGGAACAAATTTGTATAGAAATACTGAAGTAAAGCTGAGTCCAGGATAGTGGAATGGGATCCAGTTTGGCCTAGTACTAATATAATCCCTCCACCACTGCTTAGCAGAGCCAGTCATCTGAAACGCTGTGTAATCACTCTCCATGAGACTCCACTAATCCAAGATTATGCAACCTCTAATGACAACTAACTATAAATTCATATGCATCCTCACGAATCACCGTTAAGTACGGAGGATCATTAAGTCCTGAACCTCCCCAACATCTTTTGCTCATCAATAGTCATAGAAGGTCTAGTCCCCCATGTGATGTCATATCCTGGGACTCCATACTATCCCAACGAGGAGCTACAGGGGCAAGCTGGCGGAGCCCTGAGAGTCTGAGAATCGTAGCAACTATCGGGTCTCGAGTTTGACCTCCACCCGTTTTGTGAGCCATCAGAATTGGACAGGCAAAGCTCCTCGTGGGCCATCCCCTCCTAAGATTCCTAACATACGAAGCCAAGGTATCTTGAAGCACCGGGGGGATATAGTTACTGGTGGGAGCCTGAGCTGGCCCATCCCCCTCAACACGATCCTTGACCTCCAATGAATAACTCTGCATTAGGAGGTACGGTCCCTATCATGGACCCTGGATAAGCTGTTGGTTTCTGACCATCCACAGTTGCTTCTACGGCCCCTACCACGACCTCGACGCGTCAACCCTACCTCTAACCCTCGGATAGTATTCGAAGCAGGCGCAGGAACAGGATCCTGACCACCACTTGCGATGTAACGATTCCTCACCATCTGAGAGAGAATGAGATTCAAGATAGAATTTTCTAGCAGGTCAAGTGTGCACGATAATGAATCAAAAACAGAATCTTTCCTAAATGTCTTATAGCCTCTCGAATAAATGGTATTGTGCGTCTTCATACCGATCCGCAAGACTCTACTAGGCATTGCTCTTGTACTCTTGAGACCGTATGAAACCTAGCTCTGATACAACACTTTGTCCCGACCCAATTTGCAGGTCGTGATGGCACCTATGTTCCCAACCAATAGTAAGCCAACCCAACTATTACCCTAACTAAACCAACTAATGAGTAAAAAAGACTAACACCTTAGCAAGAATATCCAACATTGAGTTCCTTATAAGTACGAATTTGAAGCTCAATATCACCCCAAGAAATGGTGGTCTTAAGTACAAGAGCTTTCTAGAATACGATGCAATTCTGAAAACTCTAAATGACAAATCTAACATCAGGATATCCTGTCCCTGAATACTGAATAACATAATACGTCAAAAGATAGAGGAGAGGTGTGGGCCATCGGAACAGCAAGCAGGCTCCCACAACCCAGACACTCCAAACCGGACTCAATTTGCTCCACTAGGCGGAGCTCCACTTGGAATCGAATCTGCACCACAAAGAGTGCAACAGCGTAGTATTAGTACGAAACCTACGTGTAACCCATTATGTCTCATTGACCTACCACGAAGAAGTAGTGAAGGAGTTTTTATACAAAAAAAATAAATTCATAAATTATATAGTATATCATATAGTAGCCCCTCACTAGTTAGGTTTCATCAATAAAGGTA
Organism: Solanum habrochaites; assembly: GCA_027704765.1. Lineage (NCBI taxonomy): Eukaryota > Viridiplantae > Streptophyta > Magnoliopsida > Solanales > Solanaceae > Solanum > Solanum habrochaites. Next base: position 76,934 of record JAKWJA010001361.1, on the reverse strand, counting down.
ATCAAACCATCAAATATTTTTTCGCAAACACCAAAACAAAACACATAATCATCAAAATAAATGATGTGAATGAAATGCAATGCAATATAACACCATATAATGAATTGTCCTCACTCAGACTCCCGTACACACTAACCGTATATACATGATACTCCTTGGAATCATCGAGATGTGCAATGACCCATGGGGGACTCGCGAGGTCCATATCCCCGACAACGGATGGGGGTGGGGGGGGGGGGGGGGGGGTGGCGATCTCCACTTGTCTGTCAGACGATCTCAACGCACTATCATAATATCAAACAATTTTTTCGCACGGACGGTCTCCACTTGCCACATTACAATCTTAACATCTCACCATCCCCAGCACGACGATCTCCACGTGCCCAACTTATACTCTCTCATGTCCCCCTTGCCGTTCACATATTATTTCAATTCGAGGGGATGATGAATGCCCTCAATCAATCATCAATATGAAACATAATACATAACCACCCTCAATTAATCACACTATAACGGGTGAAATAAAAAACAACAATCCACAAGGATTCAAGACATAATCTAATCAGCTAATGCTCATATGCTTTGGCCTTCTCATTTTCAATCCACTTCTATCTAGTATTTTTCCTTTTTAAACACCGGTACTGCGTACCAATTCCCGTTCACACCATTATACGAACAACCATCTTTCCCTTTCCCCCTTACCCCCCTTAGCTATTTTCTTTTTTTTAATCTTTAATTAGGAACATCCTTCAACAAGGTCTAAAAAGTCTTACCGACCTTATATGCCGAACTTGTGCCACGAATCTTTTAAATTTTTTCCTTCCTTTTGCGCAAGGTTTCAGAACGTTTCCCACTCTACTATTTTTGCAATATTCTAAGTACGCAATTTTTTGTCGTCCGTGCACATTATTATATTTCGAATCATAGACACTAAACCCTCACTCATATTTTCAAACCAAACTCCAAACTTGATACATATTGTATGCCAATTTTTTCATACTTGCCTAAATTTAAGCCAGAACTTAACTCTAAACCTCTCAACTGGACTAAATTCAATGTTAGATCCTATAAAATACCCTAATAATTTAATTACAATCCCACTCTCTATACTATATATATATGGAAAGACGAATATCTCATATCTTTACCCTGAACATGGCTATGATTTTTTTTCCCTCTCGCTGTCGCCTTGGTAAGTTTTCGGCCTTCCCCTTTTCGTTGTCCTTTTCTCTAAATAGAAAATTATTACCAATGAAACTCCACTAACCTATTATCTCCATTATTTATTTAAATAAAGTTTCATCAATTGGGTTACTCCATATTATCTAATAGTTTAAAAATACCCCCTTTAATTTTTCAAAAGGAGTCCAAACTAGTCCTATTTTTCAAAACGACCTAGCGGGTCGTTACATAGGAGAAGAATTTTTACCCTTCCTCAGGAACTAATTATTGAAATATTTTTATGGCTTCCAGTTATGTCACTGGTGCATTTCAGGTGCGTTCTCAATTTTTTTGATTCCCGTGTGTTGGATTGAGATTTAACTCATGTCTATTACTTAAGCTTTATGGCTCACGATTGTTGAACAAAATTTCTTACAGGAACAGAAGATCAATATGACATAGATCTAAACGAAAATGAAAATACATCTAGATGGAATTTTGATTATCACGATCAATATTTCAATGGACCGTCTGTTAATGGTACATACTGGATCCAGAAGCACGATATTAGGAGCCCTTTAGAATTGTCAATCCCAGTACAAGAAAAATGATATTACTTCCTTATGAGATAAAAAAAATTTCACTCGGTCAAATATTTATATTACTATTTGCTAGGTTATAAACCCGTAGAAAAGAAGTATAAAATTTTGATGCAAGTTCATGATTCAAATGGGCATGTACAATATTTTATTTTCACCTTAAGCACAGAGAAATTATGAAGAAAAATTAAAGATGTCATTAATTTTTTCCCAATATTTTAGTATGAAAAATTGCTCTATTAATTTTTTTTAATCTATATGATGGATTACTCAAAGAATTCAATAATTGCTTTTGATTTAAGAGCTGAAAATTTCAGAGTTATAAGATTAGGTAATGATATATGTGACAAGATATTTAATTATGATTTGATAGAAGTGAAGAAAAAATAGTATTGCTAGATTGTTGAAGAAGTTTTACCAGTCGAAATGATTTATGAATTTTAAAAAATTCAGAAAAAGAAGAATGGAAAAGTCATGACATCCACTTTCCTTTACAATGGAAAGATGTGGAAGTATAACGATCTGAGTTGTGGTTATTTAGGAAAGGAAAATGTCAAGGGAAAATTGGGGTTGCTGTCCCGACACATCATGCTAGTTGCCGCCAGGCCGCCACCGCCAAAGAACCACGCCAGAGCGGGAATGACGGGACAACTTAAATAACACGATTTTTTCGAAAACACGAAAAATAGGTGAAGATTACTCCATGTTATGTTGTAATTTTACTATTCTTTAGAAAAATTACTTTTTTGAAATGTTCTAAGTATAAAACAATTTAAGAAAAAGTACTTAGAAAGGAGTTGTCATTTATTTTTAAAGAAATTAAGAAAACTTAACTTAAAAAGGCTCTAACAGATATACATTTAAAGATTTAGAGAAAATGGGTAAGAGGTTCTTATTAATACTTTAAGAAGGTATTAACACTTAAAGTAACCGCTAACATTCGGTTATCCAAGGACTTGACTAAAATAATTTTTGATTAATTCTTTGGAAAACAGTTTTAATACAAAATGTAATTTACAATATTCGAACATTAAGAAAATAGTTAAATAAAGAATCATTTTTCATATAAAGGATCTGAAATGAAATATTTGAATTAAATTATAAGTCAATAGACTTTTAACAAAACTAGATTAATTAGCATTTGTTTAAATAATTTTAAAAGTAATTACACCAATTTAGCTGATAAACCAAGAAATCATTTAAACTAGTTAAAAATAAGTGAAAGTTTTGAATAGAAAAACATTTGAATAAGTAAACAAGGGCAAGAGTTGATAAAATAAAATTTATTAAAGTAAACCAACACAAAGAAAATAGTTCATTCTTTGAGAATTCAATTAAGTTATTTAAAGTTAGAGTTAATAAAAAAGTAACAATAAGTAATTACAATAAATAATCTAGTAGCATAATGAATTTGGGCGCTTTTTTGGGCTAAACTCGTTGTTGATTTGGGCTCTTGACTCAATTCCCATTTTTTGTATACCCCTGATATATATCAGTGTATATCTAATGTATACAACTCATTTTTCTTCTTTCTGGATCATGTTTTAGCTTTCAATTTCTTGAATGGCGAGTTCAACTCGATAATGATGATTTCGGGACTCCATGTCACATCCGAAGTGCAAAGGAAAAGAGAAATGGGAGTCTAATGGACTCAAACCAAGGGGAGTTCCATGCAAGGCAAGATACTAAGGATTAATAAACGATTGATGAATAAACCTAAACAAAATAAGACGAGTTACTACAAATTTAACCCACGACTAGGGAAAATATTATGAGCAAACTATGATGGTAGTATTGCAAGCGATTACACATTAGCAATAAATCGGAATGTGAAAAAACATATTACCACTCAAAGTGTGAAATAACAAATCATTATTAGAAGAGATACTTTAGCATTATCATTTTAATTACCATAGAATAGTTGTCACATCCATAACTAGACATCATAATTATAAAGAGAGGAAGTTGGCAAGAGGTGAGGAAATTGGGAGCAATTTTTAGAAAGAAAATTGAAAATCAAGCATGTACTGATTAAAGGAAGATCCTTTTTGTTTTCAAAGAACACCTAAACTGGAAATCTCCCGGATTACTACATAGTATTGCTCAGATAAATTTCATAAGTGTTGAAAATTAACTGCAAGAAAAATAAATAAAAGAAAATGTGTTTTATTGATGAATCTTTGTAAGTATAATCCTGTTGTTCTCTTGATTCTTCTCTCCTAAGTTTTTCTATGATTCAAGATCCTTCAATATTGTATTTCTCGAATGTAGGATGATGTAGACCTTTGAGATATGTTTGATCTCCGGGAACGTCGGAAAGTACTTTTTCGTTGCAAGTCGATCTCCGGGAAGAACTCATTTGATCACTCCTTCAAAGAGCTATATAGTTGATGTTGTAGTTTATATAGACCTCCTTGAGTTGTATTTGATCTTTGAGAACGTCGTGAAGCACTTCATTGCTGCAAGTCGATCTCCGGGAAGAACTCCGTTGATCACTCCTTCGAGGAGCTATGTAGTTGAGTTGTAGCTTTCTCCAATTTGCTGAATGCTTGTTGAAGAGTTTTCTTGATGCCCCTTGAATGTCATGTCTATCCCCTATTTATATTTGTAGGGAGTGGACAAGTTGCTTGTGAATGGCCAAAGGATGTCTTTTGACACTTGGCACATGGTAATTCGTTCTTGCATTTGATTGAAACTACCACCTCTTTTGGATACGTGGCGTCACCTGGTTAGTCTTCGATGCCTAGTCACTGTAACACATGGCATTAGGTTGGGCTTCAAGGTGAAATGGACCTTGGACTTGAATTTAAGAAAAATGGATTTATTTATTGGTAAAACCCAAATTAATCATTCAACCCAAATAAACATGGATTTAATCCAATTTTTTGTATGAATTAAATCCAACAAATTTGTGTGTCTACGGATGCCCCCTATTTCAGTGTAGGTTTGCCGACACTTGGTGACAAGACTTGAAGTATTCATGAATGTGTTTTCATTTTTTGAGACTTGTCAACATGTAGGCTTGCCGAATTTGACGATGAGAGTTGAAGTCTTCATGAATGTGATTTTTTTTTTGAGACTTCTCTATGTGTAGGCTTGCCAAATTGGATGAGGAAAGTTGAAGTCTTTATGAACGCATTGTTGAGACTTTAAGAGTTTTTGTTTTTTGTCATCACATTCTAACTAGGTCATTACAAATGACACTATAGTAAAATATATCTATAGCTACGAAATTTGAGCCACAAGTATAAAAACTGTAGCTATTACCTAGTACAAGTCACAAAAATTTCAATATCCTAGCAATTTATAAATTCGTAAAAATTCTTAGCCACAAAAATTTATCTGACAAAGCTAGTTCCTTATTTTTGCAACAACTTCCAACAATTGTGGCAATAATTTCCTAAATAGCTACAACTTTATTGCTATAATAAAAGTTTGTGGCTGATCATAATTTTTTGCAACGTTATGAAAGTTGTTGTAGCTATAGTAACCTTTCAACTACAATAAACTATTTGAAACAAAATATTGTAGTTGAATAATTATTTTTACTTCAAGTTATGAAAATATCGCGGCAATACATAATTGATATAGCCATATTTTTTTATGTTATAACAAAATTTGTAGCTACTTATTAGTTATTGCCACGAGTTGAAATTTATCGTATTGTAGTAATTGTTAAATAATATAGCCAAAGATATTTTTCTATAAAAAAAAGAGTAAAATTTTTCATAGCGTATATTATTATTGTTTGGTCAGTATTCAAATTTGTTTATAAATAGCATGTAAACCTATTTTTAAGCCACATAAAGGTTCTTTAGATTAAAGTATTATAGTCAAATAAATATTTTTGTGCTAAGTACTAAAATAATTGTAGCAATAACTGAGTTAATAACTATAATTATTTATTCTGATGAAATAATAGAGCCACAAATTTATTGTTAGTGATAAAATATTTTAGCGAACAACTATTATTTTACCACGAGTTGAAAGTTATTGTAGCAATATTTATCTAGTGTAATTAGAGGTGTCAATTATTTGACGTGATTCATGCTATTTATAAGTTTCAATTACAATTTCAATAAATAGATGATTATATATAATTAATTTAGATTACTTAATTATACCAAACTTAAAAATCTTAATGTAGTACTTCTAGATTCTTATCACATTCAAACTGTTTCATCATTATAATATTTTTATCCGGCTAGTGTAATTAGATTTGTTAATTATTTGGTTCGATTCAACTTTATGGATCTATAAGTAAATTACAAATATAATATAAATAAATAGGTTACTATATAAAATCAAAATTGATCAACTAATTATATTGAACTTAATCATAACTTCATTGAAACTTCATATTGGCTTCTAAATTTGGTACTTGATGTAAACTTATTTGATCAGAATATATCTTTATATCAATATAGTGTAATTGAATGTGTCACTCATTTGTTCCAATTTACAAACCTATTTGTAAATTTCAACTACAGTTTCAATAAAATAGGTGATTGTATATAATTAATTTTATTTACTAGTTATATCAAACTTAAATATGATTTCACCAAGTCTCACTAAAACCTTATTTTGATCAAGTGCTTCCAAAATTGTCATTTAACTCAAACTTGTTTCATCAGAATGGTATATTTATATTATCTTTATATATCTAATGTATATGCAGGTATTAACCGTTCAATTCAATTCAATTTTATAGACATTTATAAATTTTAAAAAATTATTCCAATAAAACGATGTTTAAATCTAAATAATTTTGACTAACTAATTTTGTAAAACTTAAAAATAGCTTTATTGTGTCTTGTTGAAACTTCTTCTTTATTAAATACTTTCGAAGTTATGATTTGACTCAAACATGTTTCATTGAAATAATATCTTTATCGATATTATATAATTAGAGGTGTTAATGGTCCATCAAGAATTCAATTTCTAAGTTTTCAAAAATTTAAATCCGCGAAATAAATTATGATTGTCGCATAGGTGAACTAACCCAACGCTATTTGATCTCACATACCTCGTAGGGATCACCTATGGACGAAATCCACAAGCAATTCTTGAAGACTTGACGATTCTTGCTCCTTCTCCTCTTTTCTCTTCTCTAAAATCCTAACTCAATATCATAAAAGCGTAAACTGAATCCTATCAGTTTAGACCCCAATTAATTATCAAAAACTAAAATTAATCCATATGGTATGGAAAAGACCATAATGCCCTTCTAAAATCCAGATTAGACTTTTCTTATTTGAACATCCCAACTTCAAATGAAGATGTCTCACTCATACTAACTCGAAATTGCGCGAACTCGGCGGTGTTGAAAAGATTATTCCAAGATATTTCCTACGACATCTGGAAACACACCTAGCTTATCCTGCGCTAAGGATTATGGTCGTTTGAAGTTGTCCAAAAACTCAACTTAACATACTTAACAATTTTTTTAAATTTTTATATTCTTCCTAAAAATGACTCTTTCTAATTCTAGCTCTTTCTAGTCATAGATGTTACAATGGTCAAATACAACAACCTACCTATTAGTCTTTGGTATTGTCCACGATCATCAAGAAACATGTCTTCTGCATTGTCCTTTTTACCTGTGCGTTCATCAAACTCAGTAGATGTCAACTTGTCATTGAACTCTAGAGGAATAGATGCAGGCTTACATCCTGCTAATCCTAGTTCAAATACAAGTTCAAATGCATATTTCCTTTGATTTATAACAATACACTACAAATAAATTTTGTTATTAGTGAGGAATTATATTGCCACTTAAAATTTATGTTTCGTAATAAAAAATATTTAGTAATGAAAAATAAATCGTCACACATTCTTAACAAAATGTGGATCGTTAAAAGTATTTAAAGACAATTTCATATTTCTTCGCTAAATAAAATTTCGTAACTACAATAATTCCTTTTAGTCTCTGAAAGCATACTAATTATGACAAATTTATTTGAAAAAAAAGTAATAGAAATTGTGATTGATTGTGTGTGTTGTTAATAAATATTTTTTTAACACAGATGAAATAATATTGTCGTTAACTATTATGTTAATTAGTGAAAATATAGTTTGTAGCTGAAAAAATATATTTCATCCCTAAAATCTTTCTTTTATATACAATAAATATTTCGTCATTTACTATATAAATTGTTGACAAAAAAATAATCATGTAATTTAAAACGACTATCTCGCTGTTAAAAATTAAATAATATTCTTAACAACAAAATAAAATTGTCATTTTAAATAGTGATTATTAATGACAATTGTAATTGTGATTTAATATAAAATTGATTCGCAATCAATAGGGTGATTTTAAGACAAATTACTAACACATTTTTCATTATGAATGACTACAGTTATATTGAGATAATATCTCATTAATAATTTTCTAAAATAATTTTTTTATTTTTTTTTATCAAATATGAAATTGTAATGGTAATACATGAATATTGATAAATTTTAAATAAACACATGAGTCCTACATGACACAATACACGTAGGACACCACGTAGGACAAAAAAATGACATGTAGGACATGTGTGTCTATTTGTTGAACTTTATACAAGTTTAAGTATCTATTTGTGCACACCCGAAGTTGAAGGGCATAAATATGATTTGAAATCAAGTTAAAGGGCACATTTATGTATTATGCCTTAATTATAAGTGCTCAAGGGTATGAACGTAGATGAAGTATCATAAATATCAAGAACCGAGAATTAGCCTATAAAATGATGTGTACCTCACTGTAAACAAAAGAAAGGATAGATACTTATATCATTAAGTGATTTGTTGTCATTAAGTGTCTCCACTTAAATACGAGGTTATAATTGAAGTTGAAATAATAGAAACCATCCATTCAATAAAATTAGATGTTTCATCTTAATCTATTATATATTACAAAATTTTAATACCTGACCCAAATCAGTATAGAAATTGTAGTCTTCTTTAGTATTATCACAGTAGGTTTAGAATTCAAAAATCCCAGATATCCATGGTTGGTGACAGATACACTGTTTGGATAAATTTGTCGCTGCAAAACTCTAAGGTATCAGAACCAAGTTTATCAGCCAATACTTTGTTCTACGTATGACATTTTTATCAATGCTTTAAGATTCTTAAATCTTTATAAGCCCAAATTTCTACTCCAAAAAGATCATACTGAAGACGTTTATAAGTAAACAAGCGACTTTTGTATTTTCATGCTCTTTATAGTAAGTGTTCTAGAATGACTACTGTAGCAATATAGTGTGCCTGGTGATGCATGTATGAATAGGTCAGACTTACAAGATTTTTTTTAAAAAAATTTATTAAATAGCTATGTTGGAAGGATGTTTTTGATGCTAGTCTTTTATTCAGTAATTTACTTAGTTGAATCCAATATATGATCAAAATTTTGATGACTTGCAGCTTTTTGGAAACAACTTAATCTTACTTTTAGATCAAATTCCCAAGTAGTTTATATATGTCCGGTATTTTACTTGATTACGAGAGAATTTTGCATTATCTTGTGTTCTAGAAAAGTATCTATAGCCCTTTCTTCCCATTTAGATCCTTCCATGAGTTTATAAAATTGCTTTATAAAAAAAATCTACATTCTCAATTTCTTTTGATACTATAGCACTATTATGATTCGTGAGTTGAGGTCTATTTGAAACAATTTCTATATCTCAGCAAGGATATGCATACACATAATCTTCTCCAAACCCTACTTGTTGAACTAAACTAGATTTGTCATTGATATTGTTATACAACGTGAAGTTTATCCGTGCTTATCTGCATTTTGAAGGTGATATCAAGTGTCTCATATCTTGTGATGATATTGTGGAGGTTAACCATCTAATCTAGGATCAGAGGGGCTATGCTATTAGAGACCTGAAGCGAAATTTCAACTAGAGGCTTAAAATCTAAATGAGCTTCATATGCATCATTTATTTAATTTTTAATAAGCTTGCATTTTTAAATGCAAAATATACTTAATATTTTTTTTATAAACCATTTATTCGATTTTATCAATTATTGAAAAATATTTGCTTACTCGGGCAATTATTATATGAGTTGTTAATATATAATTTGATTCAAGAAGTTAATAATTTTGTATACCCCTTGTTTTACTATGCTTGTTGTAATGCTTGAAAATCTAAGAAGAAATAGAAAAAGAATTTACAATTTACTTTGGTGAACACTTTTCGACTATTGATTCATAATTTTGATAGAGTATTATTGCAACTTATCAAAAATTTAAAGAAGAGAGTGTAAAAGGAGTTAAAAGAATAAGATAATGTGATTATTAGCATAGAGACGATGAGAAATAAAACAATTATATTCTTGATTTCTTCTATTTAAATGGGATTAATGAGAATAAAATAATTGTATCTTTTAAAAAATATATTTTATCATAAATAATTAATTTTTCTTTAAAAAATTAACACATAATTTATTATTGATAAAAAATTGAGCCCCCTAAAATTGGGGACCTAAGGCCAATGTGTTATCCGAATAGGCATAGGAGTTGGCCTTGTTTAGGACAACCATGTATATAATTCGAAACTAATGAAATATGATTGGAGTGCATATTCATCGTGTTGAGATGTATAATTTATTTTTTGGATCTAAGGTGCCAAACAACCTGATACAATACACTAGTTAATTTGTACAACAAATCGCTTTGCCTAAAGCTTCTTATTTTGATTTTGAATTGAGAGAATTGTTTGTTATCGGCAAAAAAGGAAAAAGTCCAAGTAGATTGTTTGAAGTGAGTTAAAGAGGTATATACCTCAAAATGCTTCAACCAATTAAAAAATATGTCTCAAAGAGAAAAGTTGCCCCGCAAAAAACATGCTGGGCCCCTGCATGAGCTATTACCTATCTAGTATATGTACATGCGTGCACAGGGCGTACATGATCGGGTTAGTTCGGATTTTTCAAATATCAAATCAAATTATTTGTGTAAAATTTTTTAAATTTATAAACCAAACAAAATCAATAAAATTCATATTTTTTGGGTTTTTAAACCTCGGGTTGGTTCGGATTTTTCAAATATCAAACCATATCATTGTGTCGAATTTTCAAATTTGTAAATAAAACCAAACTAATCAACTTCAGATTTTTCCAGATTTTTGAATTTTTCGATAAAGTTCACATACAAACATATAATTAACTTGTGCTCCAAATATTTCTTTAGTCCAATAAAAATACAATTATCTAGGGTTTTATTAAAAATAACACAAAATATTAGATAAGTATTAATGACGCAAAAATATTCAATAAAAATAATAATGAAATCATTGTTATAAAGTATTTATATTATAGTGAATATTTATCATGTGGAGTCCTTTTAGGATATGGTTAAGAGTTCTACTTGAGGACCAAGTTAGATTTCTTATAAAAATAGAGGGCTCCTCTTCATTGTAAAATCATTCATCAAGAGAAATAATAAGTCTTCTCGTCTCTCTAGTTTTTTCTTCTTATTCTATACTTTTATAACACGTTATCAGCACGAGGCTCTAATTTCTCAAAAGTGAAGGTTAGATTTGAAGAATTAATAAATATTATTTATTCTTTTGTTTTTAATTTTAATGGTCAATATTACAAAAGTAGAGTCCACTGCCCTTCAAAGTTCGGGCAGGAACTACCTCGGGTGTTGGATGTTGAAATCCACCTTGATGCAATGGGTCTTGGAGATACCATAAAAGAAGAAAATAAGGCATCAAAGCAAAACTGTGCACGAGAATGCTATTCTTGCTCATGCATCTTGATGAGATCTGAAAAAATTCAATATCTTCAGTACAGATACCCTTGTTTTGTGAAAAAACCTAAAAGAAGCTTTTGACCACTTGAAGATGGTCCATACATCCAAGAGCACGAATGATTGGATGCATCTAAGGCTTACAGACTTTAATTCTACCCATGGAAGTATTATTCTGCCATTCGAATCACGTCTATGACACTATATGGATAAACGGTTAGTGAGATTGATATGATGAAAAAGACATTCTCCACTTTTCATGCCTCGAATGTGCTCTTGTAGCAACATTATCGAGAGAAATATTTCAAAAAGTATTCTGAACTAATTTCTCATCTTCTTGTGGCTGAGCAAAATAAATGATTTATTGTTGAAAAATCATGAAAATCATCCTACTAGATCTGAACCACTTCCTGAAGTGAATGAGGCGTACGCCCACCATGCTAGGCGTGGAAAAGGTCCCGGTCCTAATCGTGAACATGGTCGTGGACGTGCAAATGGTCGTGATTATGGTCAAGAACGTAATTATTCACATGGTGTTAATAATTCATCAAATAAAAAGGAAAAAAAAAGGATGAGAAACGTGAAGCAACTAGGGAAGGTAATTTTCGATGTGGTGGAAGAGGTCATTATACACATTTTGGGGAATTTTTTTTTTGGGGGGTCGTACCCCAACACTTGGTTGAGCTTTATCAAGAATCGCATCGCTAAAGAAGAAAATGAAAAATCCTGATCCAAATTTTATCTATGCAAATAAGTGACATCACGCCACCTTGGATTTCGCATATTTCTTCGCCCACATCCAGAAGTGAAAGATAGATCACTTTGTATTGGTGATGGTTCTGTGAACATGGAAGATGATTTGTTTTGGTAGTGTTATTAGAAATTTCATTAATGATAGTTTTTGGCAATGTGTATTAGTATTTTAAATTAGTTTATTAATATTTTATAGTTTATTAGCTGTGTCCATCTTAATCAAATATTATATATTTTTTCATATTGATTATTTATTGAGTCTAATATTGAGAGTGTTATTCAATACTAACTTTATACGTGTTTGTAGTATATTAGGTATCTTAACTTTGATTAATGTTAAAACATACATTTGTGTATTAACTAGATTTCATCATGTTTTTGTATTATATTAGAGTATTTAATTAATCTAATGTAAACATGCAGTCTTTATTAACTAGGATTAAATAATGAGTGTCTTTATTTTTTTCTAACAACTTCGTTTGACTTAGAGGAAGCAATAAATTAAAACTCAATTCTAATATAATTATTAAGTTTTATTACTTTAATATATTTACCTTTGAAACCACTAATATTTAATATATATTTTATTTTGGTATGTCATTTATGTCAAACATATGGATACTTCTAAAAAGTATATTACCAGAATTTGAAGATTATATTTGCTTGATTGATTCTGGTACAACACTATTACGATATTTCAATAATAAGAAAATATTTCTCTCTCATTTAAGTATGGCAATAAATGTTACTACATTTTCGGTATTACTACATATGATTGAGGGTTTTTGAAAGAGCCATTCTAATTTTGCCGAAGGGACTAAACCATGTCACGACCCAAATCGGGTCCGCGACTGGCACCCACATTTAACCCCCTATGTGAGCGACCAACCATCTAAACCTTATCAATTTTCAGTTTAATATCACATAAAGCAATGCGGAGACTTAAACTCATAATAAAAAGACAATTCAAAATAACTTCTAAAATTCAACCTCTATTATTTTCCCCAAAATCTGGAAGTCCATCCACCACAAGACTCTATGAATCAATTTACTAACTAAGAGTATTCTAAGCGCTAAAACAACTAAAGCTAGTCTATGTCGAAACTTCAATCATCAGACATGAGGAAGGAGATCCATTCCAAGCTAGAAGCATTACTCACCCTGAAGATCCGGTGTGACGAAGACGGCTTTAAACACTGTGAGTCGAAGATGACGCACGTGTTGCTTCATACCACAATATCAAGAAAAAACATAAAGAGGGGGTCAGTACAACCACAAGCACTGATAGGTATCATCGGCCAACTCCAAAATAGAAAGCAATAATCTCAGATAATATCATAAATCCTAATATTCTTAAACATGTGGATAATCAACCAGTAAAAAACATCATTTATAGTATCCGATCATAATCTATGAGGACTCAAGCTCCATACCATACTCGTTTGGGATACATGTTCTTGTTTAGATTGTATATTATCATCTTTCAGATTTCTCATCTTTATTCCTCTTGTGTCGGTACTTGACACTCCGCTCCCCTACTCTATGTGTCGGACGGACACTAGCGTGCCGATCCCCACATCTACGTGTCGTTCTCGACACCCGTCCCTAATTCTATTGTCGGTACTGACGCTTCGATCCCCACAGCTAGTGTCGGTTTCGTGACACACCGTCCCACTAATTCTATGTTTCGGTACGTGATACTCCGATCCCCCTATCCCTCTATGTGTCGGTTCGTGACAACCCTTCCCACTAAATTCTATGTGTCGTACGTGACACTAACAGGCTCCATCCCCTACATCGACGTTTCGTTCGTGACACCCGTCCCACTAATATCCATGTGTCGTAATGTGACACTCCGATCCCCTAATCTATATGTCGGTCGTTGACACGACCCGTCCCACTAATTCTAATTGTCGGTACCGTGCACTCCGATCCCCTAATCTCGTTCTATTAATTCATCAAGCCCTCTTTTATCCAAGGCGTCTCATCTCATCACTTTTAGTTCATCAAGCCTTCTATTATACCAAGGCCATCACATTAATAAGAGATTAGGGCTGTTATATCAGATTTGGGTCAATCGGCTTCATCATGCTTGTTTCATCACAATCATATATATAAAATCCACATCACTGCATCACACACTTAAGCGCATAAAGAAGACTCTATAATACTAACCCAACACATATCATTCGCTATTAGAGGGTTTACTACGAATAGTGTAAAAACCATAACCTACCTCCACCGAAGAAGTACGATCACCAAGCTATCTTCTCAATCTTTTGCTATCCTCTCCTCTCTCTTCTCTGCTACTAGTTTCTCACTCTTCTTCTTTTTCTTTTTCTGTTCTCTCTTTGTCTTTCTATTTTTCTTATTCAAACAACCCTCTTTCTTTTACCCTATTAACATCATAATTAGGTAAAAATCAATAATACCCAAACCCACTAATTAACTTAAGGTACCTCTTTTAAACACCCCAAGTAATTATACTTTATTACCTTAACCTTCTAACTTTATAATTAAAGTAGGAATGAGTCCAAAACGTCCCTTAAAAACGTGTAACCGAAATCCGACCCAGACTGGGATTACGCAACCTGTGCGGCCCCGTCGTGCCTGCAACTGTCCTCCTCAGGTCGTCGCAATCGTCCAGAGTGGATTTCCACTGAAGACTCTGTGACGGTCCGTCACACAACAGTGCCTGATGACGGGCCGTCCCTACCATTTTCGTTACGTACGTTCAAGATCGATTTTCAGGTACCCAATTTCAGATTTTCCCAGTGTTTTGAAACGAGACCCTGCGACGTCCGTCTGTGCCCATGACGGTCCGTCGTGGGTCCGTCGCCTCTCTTTTTTCCAGAAATAACTCTGCTGGCTCAAAAGCATCCGCTACAAATAGTACATTCCGCCTTCTCCCCTGATGATCAAAATATGATGTCAAGTCCTTCAGTATTTCCATCCTCTCCTTCCTCTGTCTCAAATTCAAACTCTCTGAGTGAAGTTTCCCCCCAATACTGTAGACTACGATGATCCGTATGAGACCTCACCCTTAACCCCATAATAAATATGTCTCCATTGCTTTAGTGCAAACACTCCCGCGTCCATTTTCAATCATGAGTTGGATAGTTACGTTCTGCCCTTGTAATTGTCTTGATCATAAAAATAAGCAATCACATTCGTCTCTTTGCATTAGCACGAAAACCTAAACCCGAAATAAGATGCATCACAATACACAATGAAGTTCTTTCCTTCCACTGGCACGGTGAGAATTGGTGCAGTAGTCAACAGAGTTCTTGAAGCGTTCTGAAAGCTTTCTCACACTCATCCGACCATACAATGGAACATTTGCTTAGGCCAATTTCGTCAGTTGGTAAACAAGCAATTTAGAGAGAACCCGTTGACAAATCGACGGTAATACTGGCTAACCAACAAAGCTTCTTATTTTGACACATTAGTGTCTACCCAATTCTTCACTATTTCGATCTTAGAAGGATCCACCATCACCTCCTTAAACCCGTGCCCCAAGAAGGGACGAACTTGAAATCTAGCCAAACTCACCTTATAGAAACTTGGCATAAAGCTTTTCTCCCTCAAAAAACATTTCCAATACCATTCTCAAATGCTCCTCATGTTCCTCCTTATACTTTTAGAGTATATCATCTATCACTCAATAAAAAATACGATCACAAAGAGAGTCAAATATGCTTAAAAATCCCGTTCCTTCCAAACTCATGAACGCAGCAGGGCATTCGTAAAGCCAAAAGACAATCATAAACAAATTCGGTATGCACATATCCTGTTTCCTAAAAGCAGTTCTTTGGCACAAAAAATCCGTTCCCTATTTTTCAATTGATGATAACCGATCTCAAGTCAATCTTAGAGAAGACACAGCACCTTGTAACTGATCAACAATTCATAAATGCGACGACCGAGGATACTGTTCTTTAATGGGCAACCTTATTCAACTGCCGGTAGTCCCTAAATGCCATCCGAAAACTCCATCCTCTTCTTTACAACAAAAAAACCGTAGCACCCCAAGGAGATTGCACTTTGGTCTAATGAAGCCTTTGCCTCAACAACTCTTGAAGTTGGGCTTTTAATTCTCTTAACTCCGCGGGGGCCCTTCTAATAATAAGGGGGTATAGAAATGGTGCGATTACCCGGTTCAAGATCAAACAGAAGTCAATATCCCTATCTGGTTGGCATACCCGAAGATCTGGGCAGGAACACCTCAAGAACTCCCGGACCACCGAAACCGACTCCATCACAGATACTTGGGTATTGGTCATCCCTGAGATGTGCCAAGAAAGCTAAACATAACCTTTATAACCATTTCTTCTTAGGCCCGAATAAAGGAGATTATACGCACCGACTTGGAATGTAGTCTCCCTCTCCCCATCACTAACTGATTTGTCCCAAGTCTGGCTAAACGTCACCGTTTTAGCATTACAATCCAAGCTCGCAATTGCGGAGAAAGCCAAGTCCATACCCAGAATTACATCAAAATCAACCATATTAAGATAACCAAATCTACATAAGTGTTACTCCCCACAAATTTTCACCAAACAAGACCTAATAATACCTTTTCAACTACCACAGATTGCACCCACCGGAAGTAAGAAACACGAATAGGCATATCAATAATTCACCATGTAAATTTAGACCTTAGCAAATGAGGAAGATCAATAAGAACATGTGTATCCACATAAACATACAGAAGCCATGCAATCCACAACCAGAAGATTACCTGTGATGACATCATCAGATGTCTCCGCTCCGATCACCCCGGGACACAGCATAACAAGGGGCCTTCATTTGTTTGTCCTTTGTCCCTCCCATGTTGTGGATGTAGTTGCCCCCGTTGCCCCATCACTCCTCCCGGCCGTTTTGGTTGACGCGACCTTACCAGAGGATCGGCCCCCACGCCCTCAGAATAAACGTCCTCTACCATGACCCACCTCTACCCCTAGCCATTGGGGGTCTATTACTTTGTTTTGGACAATCCATTCCTCCTAATATGTCCAGTCTCCCAATCCCATACCCTCTCTAATTCATCGCATGGTCCTCAGAGAAATGTTGACCGTTTGAGGTGGCCCCCAACCACATCTGTAGTGAAGTACGAATGGGTCGTAAATGAGTACCTCCAACCGCTGTCCTCGAGAGTAAGAACCATTAAACATCACCTCCCTTTCGAAACCTCTTTGATGTTGATGCCATGGTGATTTCATCTGGCTTCACCTCTTCCACCTCGACCACGAGTCTAAAAACCACTTCTTGAAAAAGATTTCGCTGTGGCCGCTACTTTGTAAAGATGAAAATTTCGCATCTTATCTCAACCCCCTTCACAAAAACGGCAAATTCGCCTTGTGGACTGAAACAAAGTTGATGGGGCATATATGGATAGTGCACGAACTTTAGCCTCATATCATTGACCGACATCAACCTTTTTCTAGGCTCAAGAACTCATCCCTTTCCTATCCCTCAAAGTCCGGGGGATATACTTCTCCATAAACAAGAGAGAATGAGGCCCAAGGGCCATAGGTGGTGCCTCTGTTTGTTGACACTCAACATGTGACCATCGCACAACATGTTTGGGCGTTCCCTGGAAACTGGTAACTCACGAACTCACACAAATCCTTCTACTATACCCCATCTGTGTAGTGCTCAATGACAGTCACCAGAAAATCTAAGCAATCCTCAGATCACTGCACCTTGACGACTGGAGGTTTTATTCAGAACTTACCTAGAAAAGTGTTCCTGCTGATCATTTGTCATTATAGCCCAGTATCTGGCCGTGGCAACGTGCCTAATGGCCATAGGCATCCTACGAGGCCATAGTGGCTGCAGTTTGAACCTCTGAAAACCGTAGGTAATGGTGCATGAATACACTGGTGTGCCTGAACCTGATCAGAACAACCCACTAAGATAATCGAAACACCTGATTGAGAATCATCTCTAGGTTAGGTTGGGTTGGCATTTCCTCATTTCTGTAACTTGTTCATTTCTCCCCATCCTCCCCTTTTCTTACCACTAAATTCCTCAGTCGGTGGGCAGGAGTCACCGCCTAGAACCACAATATGGGCTATGTGCCGCCTCCTCCCCTCTAGAGGACGTCCTCCCACGACCTCTAACCGCGGCCTCTTGCCACTGTTCACTTCGAGCTACATCCCAGTGGCTGGCTCAGATGCATCTTGTCTTGCTATGTTTATGTTGGCGTAGTCTTGCTCTCTAGTTCAAAAGACCATCTGCGAAATAGAGTGCAGATGTTCATATACCAATTTGTCTACCTAAGATACCAATTGTGATCAAAGTAATAGCACGAAAGAAAGAAAGAAGAATGGAATTTTCCTAAGCTTAATA
Organism: Solanum habrochaites; assembly: GCA_027704765.1. NCBI lineage: Eukaryota > Viridiplantae > Streptophyta > Magnoliopsida > Solanales > Solanaceae > Solanum > Solanum habrochaites. The sequence continues at coordinate 58,316 of JAKWJA010001361.1, read as the reverse complement.
AGCCTCTCAAAAGAAAAAGTAAGGATAGGGCGTCCCCCAACTAACCGTTCTTTAAGACTCTACTTAGACCTTTATTGTTGTGATGAGACAACGAACCTAATGCTCTGATACCAAGTTTGTCACGACCCAAATCGTGTCCGTGAACTTGCCACCCACTTTACTCTCCTATTGAGCGAACCACCAATCTAACCTTATAGTTCATTTTACTTCAACATAAGCAATGCGTAAGACTTAGAACTCATAATAAAAAGACATTCAATACTTCTAAAACTTCAACATCTATTGATTTCCCCCAATCTGGAAGTCTCACACCAGAACATCATGAATCAATTTACTAAACTAAGATTATTCTAAGAAGCTTAAAACAAATAAACTATTCTATGCCGAACTTCAAGGCATCAAGACATTAAGGGAGAGATCCCAGTCCGCTAGAAGCATTAGCTCACCCTGAGATCCGGTGTGACGAAGAACTAGCCTTGAACTACTGTTGATCGAAGATAACGGCAACGTTTTGCTGCAATACAATAACCACAATATACAAGCAGAAAAACATAAAATTAGGGGGGTCATTACAAACCACAAGTACTGAAGTATCATCGGCCAACTCAAATAGAAAGCAATAATCTCATTAATATCATAAATCAACTCATATTTCTTAACATTGATAGCAACATTACAAACATCATTTCTAGTAATCCACCGCTCTATCTATGAGGACTCAAGCCTCCATACCATACTCGTTTGTGATACATGTTTTAGATTGGGAGTATATTATCATCTTTCAATCAAGATTTCATCATCCTTTATTTCCTCTTGTGTCGGTACTTGACACTGACTCCGATCCCCTAACTACTATGTGTCGAAACTGGACACTCCGATCCCCAACATCTACGTGTCGGTTGTGACACCCGTCCCACTAATTCTATTGTCGATACGTGACACTCCGATCCCCTACAGCCCTTTAAACGGTTTTCGTTGTGACACCAGTCCCACTAATTCTATTGTCGGTAACGTGACACTCCGATCCATACAATCTATGTGTCGGTTCGTGACACCCTCCACTAATTTCTATTGTCGGTACGTGACACTCCGATCCCCTACAATCTACGTGTCGGTTCGTGACAACCCGTCCCACTAATCTATGTTTCGGTACGTGACACTCCCGATCTCCTACACTATGTGTCCGGTTCCTGGTACATAACCCGTCCCTAATTCTATGTGTCGGTACTCACTCTCATCCCCTAATCCTCTTCTATTATACATCAACCCTCTTTTATACCAATGCGCATCAATCTGCATCACTTTAGTTCATCAAGCCTTCTTTTAACAAGGCATCACATCATTAATAGAGAATTATGGTTATATCAAGATTTGGGCTTCAATAGCTCACATGCTTGTTCACAACATCACAATCATATATATAAAATCACATCGCATAACAACACAATTAAGCATAATAAGGACTCCGATAATCTACCCAACACATATCATTCGCTATTAGAGTTTACTACGAATAAGGTAAAACCCATACCTACCTCCACCGAAGAATTACGATCACAGCTATCGTCTCAAAATCCTTGCTATCCCTCTTCGTCTCTCCTCTCTCTACTCGTTCGCTTCTTCTTTTCTGTCCTCTTTGTTCTTTCTATTTTTTTTTCTTATTCAACCCTCTTGTCTTTTACCTAATTAACTATATTAAGTGTAAAAGTGGCAATAATAGACCCACTAATTAACTTAAGGTTACCTCTTTTAACCCCCAAGTAATTAGACTTATTAACCTAACCCTCTAACTTTATAAATTTAAAGTAGGATATCCAAAACGTCCATTTTAAAACGCTAAAGAAATGCTGCCCCCCAGACTGGGATTACGCCCCTGTGACGCCCGTCGTGCCCTGCTACGGTCCGTCCTGCAGGTCTCGCAAATCGTCAGAGAGTGGATTTCCACTGAAGACTCTGTGACTGTCCGCCTGCCTTCGTTTACGAAGTGTCAGAGAGTCGATTTCTAACCCAATTTCAATTTTCTAGTGTTTTGAAACGAGACCTCGACGGTCCCCGTCGTGCCATGACGGTCCGTCGGGGGTCCGTCGCCTCCGCCTATTTTTTTCCAGAAATAAATCTGCTGCTCAAACTACTAAACAGGTCCGTTACAAAACTCATCATTAATAAGCTATAGTTTCTCCAAAATAAGAGAAACTTGTTGCTTTTTTTATATGAATATCCGTGAATTCAATCCATCATTGATTAAATAAATATTGAATATCTGGGTATGCACCAAGAATTCTCTAGGCAGCATTTATGTTATAGCAAATTTACCTGCTTTATCTTTTGACTTGTATTGGACAAAATTAACTTCAATTGAGGCACATTTTATAGTAATAAGAAGTTACTGAATCCATACATTTGTACTTGGCATGATCGTCTGGGATATCCCGGGGTCTAGAATGATGATATTTTTTTCATAAAAATTCTGAATGACATCATTAAAGGACCTTAAAGTTCTTTTAAATGGTGAGTTTTTTCTTGTAACTGCTTGTTACCAAGGCAAGTTTATTGTGATAAAACATCACAATGAAGTTGAGATTGATTCCCCCGCGTCCTTTGGAACGTCACATGGGGATATTTGTGTACCTAATCACCAACCCTATTGGTCATTTAGATGCTTTATGGTTCTAGTAGACACTACTCCTTTTAGAATGGTCTCAATGTGGTGCTATTGTCTCCTCGTACCGTGAATTTGCAAAATTATTGGAACAACTAATAAGGTTTCGGGCAAGCACTTTCCTGATATCAGATTAAGTCCATTTGTATTGGTAACTGTTGTCAGAGGTTTCAATCCCAATCATGTATGACTATTGGTTTAGCATTGTGATAATATTGAACAGTGCTGTTTGCTCATAGCTCAATACCAGAATGTAGCACACTGAGTCATTAATTAAACGTGTCTAATAATAGCAAAATCATTGCTTATGAAAACTAGGTTGGCCACTTTTGTGTAGGGACATGCAATTTTGCATGCTGCAATACTTATTCGTCTCAGACCGACAAGTTATCATAAGGTTTCTCCATTGCATGTGTCACCACCAAACTGCATTAAGATGAGCCCTCAAAGAAGGTTATGAATATATGTTGGGTTTGAATCATCCTCTATTATTTGCTATCTTGAACCATTTACTAGAGATATGTTTACTGCTTGATTTGCAGATTGTCGGTTTGATGAGAAAGTTTTCCCAAAATTACAGGGAGAGAATAGTGAAATAAAATGAGAAATTTTGTGGAAAAATTTATCATTATCCATATTCTTCTATTTGTGATCAATAAGTATAAAAGATTATTCATCTGCAGAAAATTGCAATCAAATGCCAGACGCATTTACAGATTTGAAAAGGATTACTAAATCATATATTCCTGCAAAAATTGTCCTACAGGACTACCACTAGTGTCATAGCTAATGGGTCAAAATCACGCCTAGAGCGTGGTAGACCATTGAGTTCTAAGGATCATAATCCTAGAAAAAAAAAGATTAAATGTCAAGATGACACTATGAAAGAATCTCATATGGAAGTTAAAAATTTGAGTAATTATGATATTCATGAAAGAATCAATGAACACTGAAACTCAAGGAAATAATGAACTATCCATAAATTTAAGAGATGTTGAAACTAATTTGAATCGATCAGAAATAGTGGTTGATTATGTCTTTGCATATAATGTTGCAATAAATATCATGCAAGATAATGAGGATCTTGAACCTCAATATGTTATATAATGTCAACAAAGAAATGATTGACCAAAATGGGAAGAAGCAATTCAATCAGAGTTGAATTCACTTGCCAAGCGTGATGTTTTTGTACCTATAGTTCAAACACCTAATGGTATTAAACCTGTTGGTTGTAAATGGATTTTTTTTTGTGAAAAATAAATGAGAAAAATGAAATACAAAGGTATAAAACACGCCTTGTGGCACAAGAATTTTCTCAAAGGCCTAACGTCGATTATGAAGAGACATACTCACCTGTTATGGATGCAATATTATCTCATTAGTTTCACAGTCCATAAGCAACTTGAGATGCATTTGATGGATGTGGTTACAACCTACCTTTATGTATCACTTGATAATGATATATACATGAAAATTCCTGAAGAATTTGCGATGCCTAAATCATGTAACTCAATCTCTCGAGAAATATATTCAATTAAATTGCAAAGACCATTATATTATTTGAAGAAATCTGGCTGCATGTGGTAGTACCGTCTTAGTGAGTATTTAATTAAGAAAGGTTATATAAATGATGCAATTTGTCCATCTGTCTTTATAAAGAAAATAATATCGGAATTTGTTGTACTTGTTGTTTATGTTGATGAAATAAATCATATTTGAACTCCAATAGAACTTCAAAAGGCAATTGATTGTTTAAAGAACGAATTTGAGATGAAAGATCTAGGAAGGACAAAATTACGTCTTGGTTTCCAAATTGAGCATTTGACAAATGATATTTTTGTTCATAAATCTTCCTACACAGAAAAAGTGTTGAAAATTTTTTGCATGGATAAAGCGCATCCATTAAGTACTCCGATGGTTGTTCGTTCACTTGGTGTGAATAAGGATCCATTCCGACCTCAAGAAAAGGATGAGGAAATTCTTGGTTCTGAAGTACCATATTTTAGTGTAATTGGTGCACTAATGTATCTTGCTAATACTACAAGGCCTGATATAGCTTTTGTTGTTAATTGCTTGCAAGGTATAGCTCTACTCCTACTAGGAGACACTAGAATGATATCAAACACATTTTGTGATATCTTAAAGGGACAACTGATATGGGCTTATTTTATTCTGATATTATAGCCCTAATCTTGTTGATTATTCTAATGCAGGATATTTATATGATCCATACAAAGCTCGATCACAAACAGGCTATGTGTTTATGTAGGGGGACTGCCATATCTTGGAGAACTACAAAGCAGTCCATCGTAGTAACTTCATCTAATCATGCTGAGATTATAACAATTCATGAAGCAAGTAGAGAATGTGTTTCGTTAAGGTCTATAATGCATCTCATTCGAGAGAAATGTGGTTTGGAGTGTGATAAAGTACCCACCACTTTATATGAACATAATGCAGCATGCATAACACAACTTAAGGGAGGATTCATAAAATAATATAGAACAAAGAACATTTCACCAAAGCTTTTATATACACTTGAACTTCAAAAGAATGGTGATATAAATTGGAACATATTTGTTCAAGTGACAATGTGACTGATCTATACACCAAGTCTCTACCAACTGCAACTTTCAAGAAGATGGTTCACAAGCTTGGAATGCGAAGATTCAAGTCTCTGGATTGATGTTCTCTTTTCCTTATAGGTTTTTTTCCCAATGTGCTTTCCTTGAATGATTTTTAATGAGGCAGCCTATATGTGTATTAATAGAAATATGTACTCTTTTCCTTTACAAGAGTTATTCTTTTCTTAAAGTTTTTTTAGTAAGGTTTTTGCAATGATGTTGATGTTATTACATGACATGCTATATTAGGTCAAATAGGGCAAGATCGAATGAATAGGTTGGTAAAAGAAGGTCATTTAGGTTCTTCCACAAAAATTGAAATGTCAACTTGTGAAAATTGTCTTGCTGAAAGGATTACACATAAACCATTTGGAAAGGCTAAGAGAGATAAATTCCCACTTCAATTAATTCATTCTAAAATTTTTGGTCCAATGAATCTAAGGGAAAGGTATGATTCTACATATTTAATTACATTTATTGATGATTTCACGCATTTTCGTTATGTCTATTTGATTTCTCATAAATTTGAAGCACTTGAGTGCTTTAAAACATATCTAAATAAAGTTGAAAATCGATTAGATAAAAGCATAAAATCTTTAAGAATCGATCGAGGACGTGAATATTTATCAAAATAATTTGAACAATTATGTACTGAAAAAATGTATTATTAGACAGTTAACTACTCCTTATACACCTCAACAAAATGGTGTAGCTGAAAGAAGGAATAGAACATTATTAGACATGACAAGATCAATGATGGCGCACACAAATTTGTCTATCTCTTTCTTGGGAGATGCTTTATTGTCTGCAGTTTACATATTGAACGAAGTGCATTCTAAGTCAATTTCATTCTCTCCGTATGAACTTTTGACTGGTCATAAAACAAACCTGAATATCTACGACCGTGGGGTTGTGTGGCATATATTAAATATTATTTTGGTGAGTTTGGTAATGTAAGTCCAAAAGGATAGAAATGTATCATTATAAGGTGCTCTGAATGCTCTAAAGGATGTTTATTTATCGATGAACTAGAGGATGGAAATATTACTGAAATTGTATCACGAGATGTCAATTTTTTGGAAAATGATTTCCCCAAAAATGGTGAAATAGGTGAAGTTAAGCCTCTGTATGAAAAATTAAATTTAGAAGATTAGGTAATGTTTTCAAACATACTTGATATTTCTATGGATCAAATAATGATTCCTAGTCCGAGTGGGAGTTGTGAATCTCAAAATCTTATAGAGGAATCGGAACTTCAAATACGTAAGAGTACAAGAAAAGGTGTAACTAAAAGATCTTATGAGATTGAGGATTATGTTTTCCTGGTATCTCCCACAGAACTGGATGAACCTAATTCTATAACTGAGGCCTTATCTAGACGTGAAAGGGAAGAGTAATTAAAAGTGATGAAAGAAGAATTAGAGTCCATGAAAACGAACAAAGTCTGGGATATAGTTGACCTTCCTAAGGAACGTAAAGCTATTAGAAATAAATGGATTCTAAAAGTTAAATGTAAATAAGATGGGTCAATAGAAAGAAATAAAGCATGATTGGTTGCAAAAGGGTTTACTCAAGACGTTGGAATAGACTTTGAAGAAACTTTTTCACCAGTTGTGAAGTTTACATCCATACGATTACTTTTAGCAATTGTTGCATGTTTAGATATAGAATTACACAAATGGATGTTAAGACCACTTTTCTTAATGGAGAACTAAACGAAGAAATCTACATGGAACAACCAATTTTTATCGTGTTTAAAGATCAAGAAAAGAAAGTTTATAAATTGAAAAGATCAATTTATGGACTAAAGCAATCTTCAATACAGTGGTATCTGAGATTTTATAAGGAGGTGATGTCATTTGATTCCACCATGATCGATGAAGACCATTGCATCTATGTGAAAAAGTCCAATGAATTTTTTTAATTCTATCTCTTTACGTAGAGGATATTTTATTAGCTGGAAATAATTTGGAGTTGTGAAAACTATCAAGTCATGACATTCAAAATCATTTGATATGAAAGATATGGGTGAAACAAACTATATATTGGGTGTTAAGATCCAAAGAGATTGTTCCAAGATATTTTTAAGTTTATCTCAATAAACTTATATAAAGAAAATATTGGAACATTTTTGAATGAATAGTTGCAATCCATGGATACTCCTGTAGCAAGGGGTGAAACTTTAAGCCTTGAAATGTGTCCAAACACTGTAAAAGAAAAGGAAGACATGTATTGATTCCTTACTCTAGTTCTGTCGGGAGTTTGATGTATGCTAGGATGTGTACTCGCCCAGACATTTGTTATGCCGTAAGTCTAGTTAGCAGGTATCAATCCAAACTTGGAAGAGATCATTGGAAAGCAGTAAAAAGAATATTCAGATACCTGAAGGGAATTGTAGATAAAACACTGTGTTATAATGAATCTGATTTATTCATAAGAGGTCATACCAACGTTGATTGGGCTGGTGACCGCGATGGTAGAAAATCAACCTCCCGTTATGCTCTCTTACTAAATGGTGGTACAATTTTATGTAAAATTTAGAATAAAACTTGCCCAACTCTTTAAACAATGTAATTTGAATTTTTGGCCTATGCATCTGCAGTACAAGAAGTAGGAAGAGATTCTTTTCGAATTTGAGTATTGCAAAGAATTCTAAGGGTCCCATGATTCTATATTTTGACAGTCAAGCGGCTATCACATACACAAAGGATCCTAAGTATCATAGCAAATCCAAACATATCAACATTAAGTATAACTTTGTGAGTGACGTAGTGGCAAATAGAGAAATAACTTTGCAATACATTCCTACACATGAAATGATTGTTGATCCTTTTACGAAGGCCATCTCTAGAGACTTGTTTGAAAAACATGTTAACGATCTAGGTTTACGTAAAGTATGATGATATTTCAATATTTTAAAATGAATGAATTGTTATAATATTCTCTTCTATATATAAAACAATTGAATTTATGTTCAAATGTAGTATGCATGTGATATTTTGTTTTTGAAATAAAGTGTGTTGAACAAATAACAGGATTGACTCTCCCACACGAGCAATCACCTCTTACGTCGAGGATCATGAATAGATGAGTTTCACCACCATATTAAGACTTGTTTTATCAGCCAAATATATGTTTCTCTAAGAAAATGAGTATAAGATGAAAGAGAAACTAGGGTTAAACATCTTGAGCTGTTTTTAGAACGGAACATCTTATATTTGGATAATCCGGATTATGAACCATACCCAGTAATAGGTGAAAACTTGTAAGCATGTTTTTTCCTCCTACGTGTGTTCTAGCGAGCAAGGGGTTCAATGAAAGAATAATCCCTGCTTATTCATTGTGTGAGACCAAAAAATGAGTTAAAAATGACTTTTGTCAATGGAAATGCCCTTTTACCTTTTTGCTGTTTGTTAAGTTTCATCAATCATCGATGTGCTACTTTAGCATTTATAATAGCCATGAATGATTTGACAGGCAGTGCATGTCCTAGGAAAACTGTTGATTAGAAGCAGATTGTAACGACGCCGCTAGGCTCGTTTTGAGACTCGACTATTTGTCTCTTTTCTTTCCGAAAAAAGCAAAGGGGTATTTTAAACTATTTGATAACTAGGAGTACTTAGTTGATACTATATCTTATTATATTAATATAACTTATGAATATAATTGGGTCCAATTCTTTTTTTTAATAACCCTTACCATTTGACTATAAATTAAAACCTCAGTAGGTTCTTTTAGAAGAAAAAAAATAAAATATAAAGGTTTAGAAACTATCGTTTGGAGACGAGAGGGACCCAACAGCTGCGGGAGACACTTAATTCCAATTAAATCAATCCAATTTGTTACGGTTTATATGTAATTGTATGGTAACACTTGTATGTACTATAATAAACTAAATTTTCGAGGGAGTAAATTGGTAATGTATAGTCACTGTCATGTATTTTTTTAAGAAACTATAATTGGCAAGGATTTTATATTGGATAATGGCGACCAATGATTGCTTAATCACAATTGGATAAAATGGTTTATCATGCAATTATATGCATATTCCTTTACAAGTTAGACATTTACATACCCGTTGAAGAAGGAAAACAAAAAAAACGTGGTTTCTGCATTATCGTATTCCTTGATTTTCTTTATTAATTCTTATTTGTATTTATTTTTAACAATATATACTAGTTTTTTGATATATTTGGATAGGTATTATTATTAGGTGTATATTATATGATTTAGCATTGACTCTAGGTATTTGGAGATGGGGGGGTGTTAAGGTTAAGTCCTTGGCTTGAAATTTGACGAATTGCATATAAATTATAACCAAATTTGGCATTGATTCGATATATTAATGAGTTTTAAGGGTCTATTATATCACATAGAATAATTTGTATGTCCACAAACTCGCTTACTTATGAAATATTGCATCCTTGGTAGATCGTGAACATTCCAAAACTTAACGAAAAGGAAAGGAACTATCTGAGATTTGTGACACGAGCTCGACACTCAGTGTATGTTAATACTTTTATACTTATTGAATGGACTTTTCCCTAATGAAAGATTAAAAATGAAATAGACAAAGGGGTAAGGCGAAAGCTGGGGGTCGCTTATCAATTGGTGTGACGGGCATTTTTGCGATACCGAATGTTATAAATGGAAAATTACTACTATAGAAGGTGGATTGTATTTGAGAATGCCAAGCATATGAATTAGGATTTATTATTGACTTGAAACCCTTGGGTGATGGCACACACACACCGGGACTTTTGTTACACCCGTATAGTTTTTTGATTATTGATGGTGGTTATGTATTATGTTCAAATATTGATTGATTGGATGCATCGATCATCCCCTTCTATGAAATAATAATTGTTGAACATGCATAGACATGATACTGAGTATAAGTTGGGTACGTGAATCGTCGCGTGTGGGGATGTTGAATGTTAGATTGTAATTTGGGCACACTTGGCGAATCGTCCGTGCGAAATTGTTTTGATATGATGATAGTGGTTGAGATTCTCCGCACAGACACATGGAGACTCGCCTGTCGGTAAATGGCCCCGTGAGTCCCCCATGGTCATGAACTCTCGCTATGTATTTCCGATGAGGGTAATCCATGTATATACGGTTGATGAGTATCTGTGTTATTATGAGACATAATCATTACATGGTTCATAGTGCATTCATTTCAACCCATCATGCCATTCTGGTGAATTATATGTTTCGTTTGGTGTTTTGGAAAATCTTAACTGTTGATTTCTTTATTGATGAACCTTAAATAGTAATTTTACATAAATAAATATATATATATATATAATACTTGTATAATCTAAAATTTTAGTTTCTTATATGACTCCCCACTATTTCTTCGTTGTCGTCAATGATGACATACTAGTACACCGTGGTTTCGTACTCATACTATGCTTGTTTTACACACTCTTTGTGGTGCAGATTCGATTTTGAGTAGGAGCACATCTCGTGGAGCAAATTGAGTCCGAGCGTTGGAGTTGTGGTGAGATGCTTGGCGGTTCCCGTGGCCCACACCTCCCTCTATCTTTTATTTATTCTGTTATTAGTATTCAGACATATATCCCTTATGTTATAATTGCATTTAGTTTCAGACTTGCATCGAATTTTAGAACAGCTCTTGGTACTTAATACCCCATTCTTGGGGTGGAATATTTTAGCTTTCCGCGTTTTCGTACTTATAAGGAACTCACTGTTGTGAGATTCTTGCTAAATGTTTTTTAGTTTGTTTTTTAATTAATCATTTTTTGGTTTAGGTTGTATTTATATGTTTGGTTGGCTTACCTATTGGTTGGGAACATAGGGTGTCCCATCTCGCTACTTGCAAATTGGGGGTCTTGACAATTGGTATCACGGCCCTATTTTCACATCGTTCTCAGATACAATAGCATGTCTCGTGGTCTTGCGGATCGGTATGAAACGTCCCATCACGCTATCTTCGAGAGCTAATGAACATTTAGGAAATATTATTTTCTTTTATTTCAATTATCTTGCACACTTGACCTTGTAGAAGATTCTAATCTTGATATCTCATCTCTCTCTCAGATGGCGAGGAACCGTACATCGGCAGTGGTGGTTAGTATCCTATTCCTATGCCGGTGCTTTCTGGGAACACTAGGCCGAGGTAGAGGTATGGAACGAGCTCGAGGGGTCGGGGTAGGGGCCGTGTTGCGCCCTGTGGATGGTCAAGTACCAGTATCTTACCCAGGGTCGTGATAGGACCAGTACCTCCTGATCTAGGTTATTCCATTGGGAAAAAATGTGCAAGATCGTTCGAGGGGGATTTGCCAGTTCGGCTCCACCCAGTACTATTGTCCCCCAATGCTTCAAGATACCTTGGCTCGTATGTTAGAATCCTAGAGGGATGGCCCCAGCAGGATCTTTGCCTGTCACTTCTGATGGCTCACACCCTTTGTGGAGGTTCAAACGCCAGATCCGATAGTCGCTCAATCTCAACTCCCAGACTCAGCCAGCCTGCCGCTGGTAGCTCTCGTTTGGATAGTATGGAGTTTCCAGATATGACCATCAACAATTTTGTGACAGGCCTTCTATGACTATTGATGAGACACAAGATGTTTGGGGTTCAACTAATTGAATCCCCTACTTATGACTGGTGACTTAGCTGAGGATGCCATATGAGTTTATAGTTAGTTGTCATGAGAAGTTGCATAATCTTGGATTGAGTGAGTCTCATTGAGTTGACTTTTTGCAGACATCGTTTCATATGACCTGCTCTGCTAAGCATTGGTGTAGGGATTATATTAGTATAGGCCAGCTGGATAACCATCCCTGTCCTGGACTCAGTTTCGCAGGTATTCCTATCCAAATTTGTTCCCCACGCAGTGGAGGGAGCGCAATAGGCCGAGTTTGAGGGTTTGGAGCAAATGGTATGTCATTTTCAGAGTATGCGTGAAAATTTCATGCCTTGGCAGGCATGCTTCGATGATACTTCCCACAGAGCCTGAGAGAGGAGGAGTTTTTAAGGGGTTGATTATCAATTCTTTAGGAGTTTCCTCAGGTTGCTTGCTTCTGTGTTCCTTCCAGAAAGTGTAGAAATGCTGGCTAGGAGTTGGAGATGATGCGGCCGTGAGGGGCTTTGAGCGCGAGAGGGCAACATGGCTCGATTTTTCAGGTGATTACTGGTGGTGCTCCGCGTAGGAGTAGGTGTTTCTGGGGCAAGGTTATCACCCTCACGTCCAGCCAGACCCATTCATGCTGCTATACCAGCGTCTGAGTCTTGGTAACGCTGGCAAACTCTTCAAGTCAGTGCCATACTTCGCAGGGTTCATCTTCTAGAACAGTAGTTCGTGGAGGGAATTCTGGTCCTTCATGTTCCTCACACAGCCTGCGTCTCCGTAGGGGCGCTTTGAGTGTGGTCGATATGGTATAACACTTTGTGAGAGACTGCCCCTGGACCAGACTTGTGGCTTACATCATAGTTCTCAGGCTTCAACTTCCAAGGGCTTCACAACCTCCGCTAGGGTGGTGCAACCGAATGGTAGAGGTGGCTTCGCATTCAGGTAGAGGTGGTCTCGTCTGGTCTAGGTGGTGTCCTGGAGGTTCATAATCTGATGGAGTGTCGTTCTCACTGTTTGCCTATTTCAGGTGAGGCCAGAGCTTAAGCCTCTGATGCTGTAGGGTCTACAGGTATTGTTTCCTGTTTATCAATTGACCATGCTACTATATTATTTGATCCAGCTCTACTTCTTCTTATGTGTTCCACATATTTTTCTCCAATTTGGATATTGTGTGAGTCTCTTGATTGCCAATACGTGTTTCTAACCCTGTCCGGGGAATTCTGGTAGATTTGTAGATAGTCGGTTGTACTCGTTTATTTACTATTACTTTGATTGGTGTGGTGACACTTCAATCAGATTTAAAGGTCTTAGATATGATAGTTTTTGATGTGAGTTCTGGTATGGATTGGTTATCTTCTTACCCACGCAATTTTAAATTGTCCATGGCCAGACCATCACTAGCTATGCCTGGTAATTCCTATCGTAGAATGAGAGGTACTCTTAGTCAAATCCTTCTAAGGGTGGAATATCATTCCTTAAGGCTCGTCAGTTGGTACAGATAGGGATGTTTTGGCTTACTGCCCATATTCGAGACTAATATTGAGACGCCTATTCTTGAGTCTATTCTAGTTGGTGAGTGAATTTTCAGAGTATTCCCGCCCGATTTGCCAGGTCTTTTCCCAGATCGTGTATTAATTTTTGTATTGATTGGACCCGCACTCGCCTATTGTCCATTCCTCCTTATCTGTATGGCAACACCGACTGACTTGAAATGATTGAAGGAGCAGTTGCAGGATTTGTTGAGCAAAGGTTTATTAGACCAATGTATCTCCATTGGGGTGCTCCAGTGTTTATTTGTAAGAAAAGATGGATCTATGCGTATGTTTATTGACTATCGGCAGTTGTACAAGTAACCATCAAGAATAATTATCCCGCCTATACCTCGTATTGATGATTTAGTTGATCATGACAGGGTGCTTTAGTTTTCATTTCTTTCTTTCTTTCCTCCAAATGACTTGATATCTGGCTATCATCCGCTGAAAGTTTAGGGAGGAGTATCCCTACGACGGATTTGCGAACCGTTTGGTCATTATGATTTTTTGGTATGGTCTTTCTGATTGAGCTAATGCCCCCAGCAGCTTTTATGGCCTTGATGATGGAGTTTTCCAAACCATATTTAGTTCCTTTGTTATTGTCTCGTAGATGATTATTGATATACTCACGCACTAATGAGGAACACATGAGCATCATTTGAGGATTGGTTCTTCTTGGGATTCTAAATGAGAAGCAAGTTTATGCAAAGTTTCCAAAAAGTGTGAGTTTTGCGTATTCGTAGCATTGTTGGACATGTGTGTCCAAGGATGGTATCATGTGGATCTAAGAAGATTGATGGCGTTAGACTTGGGTCATACTGCTTCAGTTCTGAGATTTGGAGTTTCTTGGGCCTTGGCCGTTATTATCGCACGGTTTGTTGAGGTTTCTCATCCATTGCATCTCCATTAACTAGATTGACATAGAAGGGAGGTGACTTTTCATTGGTCTGACCGAATGCGAGTTAGTTCCAAAGCTCAAGCTCTATTACTACAACTACTTCTTACTGCTCTGATTTTGAACCCTACCCTTTAGGGAGAGGTGTTTGTGTTTTGTGATGCATCCTCGGATGGTCTTGGTTTTGTGTTGATGCAGAAGGGAAGGTGAGTATCTTATGCTTCGAGGCGTTAAAGGTTCATGAGAAGAACGACCTATTCATGATTCGAGTTGGCGGCTTTGTGTTTGTCTTAAAGATTTGGAGGCATTATCTTTATGTGTGCATGTGTAGTTGTTCACGATCATCGTAGTCTCCAGTATATATTCAACAGAGGGAATCTAAATTTGAGGCATAGAATATGGTTGAGTTGTCTCAAGACTAACAATATACATTCTTTATCTCCTAGGCAAAGCAAATGTTTTTGTAGCAGATGCCTTGAGTTGGAAGGCGGTAGTATGGGGTAGCTAGTCCATGTTACAGGTTTGCTAGCGTCCTTTAGCTAGGGATTCCCAATCCCTGACAATAGCTTTGTGAGACTTGAGATTTCAGAATCTGGTAAGTGTGGCTTATATGGAGGCAGGTCCATCCTTGTTGGAGCAGATTCGGGCTCAACATTTGACGATGGTGATTTAGGTAAGATTAGGGACAAGGTTTTAACAGGATAAGCCAAGCTGAAATTCTTGCTAGTGAGGAGTTTTAGAAGTAAAGTCGTATATGTTTCCCCTCTTACATGTTATTTTTGACTAGATTGAATCATGGAGGAGGCTCTGTTCGAGGTACTCTAGTTCATCTAGGGGCTACTAAGATGTATCGTGACTTGGAAGCAACACTTTGGTGGTGTCGTATAGAGGACATATTAGATTTTGTATCTCGATGTTGAATTGTCAACAAGTGAAGTATAACACCAAAACCACAAGCCTGGATGTATGACTAGAGGATGCCCATACGTGAGTGGAATGGGAGCGGCATTGCTATGGACTTTGTGGTAGGGTTGCCAACGTACCTTTGGGTAGTTTGATGCTCTATGGTCTTCGTGGATCGACTGACTAAGTCTGCCACTTTGTACAGTTCAGACTACCTATCTCTAAAGGTTAGCCAAGATTTTATATGCGGATTCGGCGAGATAGTCGGTTGCATGGGGTTCCTATCTCTATATTTCAGATCGTGGCACCCGCGGCATTCAAGTTTACAACATCTCTTTTCTGGCGGGTGCTATGAAAAAGGTTGGGCACTCGGTGGAGCTTAGTACAATCTTTCAACCCTCAGCTGATGTATGTCTGAGCTGACTATTCCAGGTTCTTGATGACTGTGCGGCATGTGTGATTACTGTTGGTGGGTCACTGGTATCATTTCTTGCCATTATCGGATTTCTTACAATAATCAGTTTATCATTCGAGCAGTGAGATGTCACCATGTGAGGCTCTGTATGGTAAGGAGATGTCGGTCTCCAATTGGCTGGTTTGATGCTTTGAGGTTAGACCATGGGGTAAGATTTGTTGAGGGAGTCTTTGGACAAGGTCAAGTTTGATTCCAAGATAACGTCTCATGGCCTCAGAGTAGGCAAAGAGTTTATGCAGATCGAAAGATTCGTGATTTAGAGTTTATGGTCGGAGTAGGGGTTTTATTGAAGTTTTCACCTAGGAAAGGGTGTGTGATGATGTTTGGAAAGAAGGGTAAGTTTGAGCCCAGTATATTGGTCCCTTTCGGAATTGTTGAGCGTCTTGGTGAGGTGTGCGTATCAGTTGGCTTTGCCACCTGGTTTTCAGGTGTCCATCCTGTATTTCCATATTTCAATCTTAAGAAGTGTCATCAGGGTGGGTGATCATGTGATCATGGATTCAGTGTTACTTTATCAGAATTTTTGTTTGGGACTTTTATGAAGAGCCGACACCCTTTTGGATAGGCAAAATTCGGAAGCTAAGGCCAAGGAGATTGCTTCAGTAAGTCAATGGAAGCATCATCCATTTGGAGGAGGCTACCTGGGGACATAGTCCAGACTGAGGAGTAATTCCTCATCTTTTTAATAAGCGTTTCATGTTAGCTCTTTTCTTTTTCCCGTTCGAGGACGACGTTTTGTTTAAGTAGTAGGTGGATGTACGACCCGCTAGGTCGTTTTGAGAATAGGACTATTTTGTCTCTTTCCAAAAAATCAAGGGTATTTTAAACTATTTGATACTAGATTACTGAGTTGATACATATATCTATATTAAATTAATATCTTGAATATAATTGGGGGCAATTCTTTTTTTTAATAACCCGTACCATTGTGACTATATAATTAAACAAATCAGTGAAGGTTATTTTAGAAGAAGAAAAAAAATAAAATCTAAAGTTAGAACTACCTGGAGCGAGAGGGAACCAAAGGCTGCGGAGAACTGAATTCGCAACTAAATCAATCCAATTTGGTTGAAGGTTTATATGTAATTGTAGGTACACTTGTAGTAATATAATAAAATAGAGTTTGAGAGGATTAAATTTTAATGTATAGTCTCCTCTGGTAATGTATTTTTTAAGAACTATAAATGTGGCATGGGATTTTCTTGGATAATGGCGACCAATGATTGCTTAATCATTGGATACAATTGGTTTCTCCTGCAATTATATCTATTCCTTTCAATTTATACATTGACAGTACACATTGAGAAAAGGAAAAATGTGGGTGGCTGCATATCGTATTCCTTGTTTTTCTTTATTACGTCTTATTTGTAGTTTATTTATCAATATGATACTAGTTGTTGATATATGAGATAGGTAATTAATTATTATTGTATCTTATTATTTACATTGATCTAGTTTATTTGGAGAGTTTAAGGTAATTCTTGCTTTAAATTTGACGAATGGCATATAATTAAACCAAGATTTGGCGTTTGATTAGAGATATGAAAGGATTTTAGGGTCTATGAATATACATATAATAATTTTTGTATGTCCACCAACTCGCTACTTATAAATTGCAATTCATTGGTCTATCGTGACAGTCCAAAACTTAACGAAAGGAAAGAACTATCTTGAGGATTCTGCACGAGATCGACACTTGAGGTATGTTTAAGACTTTTAGACTGTTGAAGGACGTTTTTCCTAATTAAAGATAAAAATGAAAATAGCCAAGGGGTAGGGCGAAGATGGGGGTTCTCGTATCAATGGTGTGACCGGTCATTGGTACGATTACGGTGGTATAAAACGTGCAAATTACTACTATAATGAAGGTGAATGTAATGTTGGAGATTCCAAGCATATGGGCATTTAGTTTATGTATTATTGACTTGAAAAACCCTTGTGTTGTTACAAACCCCGTATAGTTGTGATATTGAGTGGTTCTTGTATCATGTTCATATTGATTTATTGAGATGCATCAATCATCCCCTCGATTGAAATCATATTGTGCACCTGCATAGACATGATACTTAGTATAAGTTTGGGCACGTGGAGATCTTCCGTGCTGGGATGTTGAGATTGTTAAGATTGTAATTTTGGGGCACGTGAGATCGCCGTGACAAAATTGTTTGAATTTGAATAGTGCGTTGAGATCGCCGCACAGACACGTGGGAATATCATCCGTGTCGGTATATGACCGGGGTCGCTAGTCCCCCATGGGTCATGAACTCTCGATGTATTTCCGAGGAGTATCATGTATATCGGTTAGTGAGTACTTGGTATTATGAGACATATCATTAACATGTTATCATAGTGCTTGCATTTCATTCCACTCATCATTCTTGATTCTTATATTTTTCTTTTGGTGTTTGGAAAATACTTAAATGTTGATTTCTTATTGATGAAACTTAAATAGTATTGTAAATAAATAATAATATATATATTTATCATATATATATTATTATAGTATATATACTATCTATATATATAATATATCTATATATATTATATATATATATATATATCTATATATATATCTATATAATTTGCATAATCTAATAATTTATTTTCTTATATAATACTCCCCGCGTACGTTCTTGTTGTCGGTCAATGAGACCCTACTGAGTACACGGGTTTCATACTTATACTATGCTTGTTGCACTCTTTGTGGTGCAGATTCGTTTCGATTAGAGCACATCTCGTGGAGTCAAATTGAGTTTCCTGAGCTTGGAGTTGTGGTTAGCTGCTTGGTTGTTCCGTGCCCCAAACCCCATCCTCTATCTTTTATTTATTCTGTTTATTAGTAATTCATGACAGGATATCCCTTAAGGTAGACTTGTCATTTAGTTTTCATGACTTTGCATCGATTGTAGAAGCTTTGTACTTAGACACAATTCTTGGGGTTATATATTTTAGCCTTCCGCAGTTCTGCCGTTATAATGAACTCAATGTTGAATTCCTGCTAAGTGTTTATAGTTTTTTTTACTCCATTTGTTGGTTTAGTTGGGTTAATATTTTGGGTTGGGCTTACCTCTGTTGGTTGGGAACATAGGTGCCATCGCGACTTGACAATTTGTGGTCGTGAACACAGATAGATTCAAGTAGAAAGAAAGACATAATGAATAATAAAATTAGACACACCAGCAGTCGTCTAGTGCACTAACCATATATTGGCATTGGTGTATTGTGTGAGAACGTTAAACAGGAACTCGAGGTAACCTTCCTTTAAGAGGATGAGCAGATCGAATAGTCACTATTGAAGTAGGGAGTTTGGGGTATTGGAGTGATGATGTCCTTTTTAATAATAATGAATTCTTTCAATGGATTTCAATTCCGATGAGGGACTGTAAACACCTTAAATGTAAGCTCGGAATCATCACAATTCGAGGAACTATTGTCGTATGATTGTGTGTTTTTAGTTGATGCTATGGTTGCTTGGGTCTTGTCCACCATGTCGAAGTGGGCGATGTAGTTTTGGATTTGGGTCATCCCTGTGATCGACTCGACCGAACAAACCCAAGGATTTCTTTTATGAATAAAAAAAAATAAAGGAGAAAAAGACAAGTATTAATTTAAAAAGGGATGAAATAGTTTTTTATGTAAACTATCCAACGTTAATAATCACACCTTTTTAAATTAAAATTATTTTCTGTTCTTTCCTTTCTTTCGTGCACTCTTCATAAAGGAAAAAAACAAAAAGGAACAACAAACCTCTAAGACCGATTATAGACACAATCAACATTTAGTTTGTGACATATCTTTGTTTCTAGTGCTTCACAGAAGGATTTGGAGCAAATTATTCAGTTTCATGAATTTGCTTTTATCGGCTGCAAACAAGCCAAGTACCAAATTTTGTACCAAATGTTTTTTAAATACTTTTAGACAATACCCCAAAACAAGTCATTAACTTGATGTGATGAATTTTTATCCATATAGTTCATTAGTTGAAATAGTTAGTTTCTTGGAGTGTTTCCAAAATAGGATCTTAATTTCATTAATAGATAGTAATAGGTGTTGACTTGTTTATTAATATATTTCAATTTTTTCGCATAAATATTCTCTTTTATTTAATCATGACAAGTAGTAGTGATGAAGATTATGTAAGAAAAAATATAAAATTTATTGTATTAGAAATTTTAGGCAAGGAAAAAGTTGTAAGAATTTGCCGTGATTTAGTAAAAGACCTATAATATTCTTCATTCAACTAAACTCTCTATCACTATATACACACCCAAGTCACATTCACCGTGCATAGTGCAATATTTCTCATATAACAAATTGGGAAAGGAACAACTCTATATTGGACATACAAAACATTTCATGTAGTGATTTAGAGAGTAGTGTAATATTAAATAAATAGGATATAATGTGGATTTTGGAGCTAAAAGGGGAAAAAAACTTGAGCAAAACTTTCAAAAGTGTAACAAAATTGAGTATCAAATCAAAAGGACATCATTTTGATGAAAGGATGCTTCCTCTCAAAGTCCACCTGTGCAATGTATGAATGAAGTCTCATACTCTGATTCATACTAAGTAGAACCCTTTGAGAACCATTCAATTACTACTATGGAAGTTTCTCTACAAACAATCACCACTATGACCCTAAATAGTGATATAACGTCTTGCCTACGCTCAAAAATTGTTATATTCTTTGCCATCATATAAATGTTTAACTTAGTGGATGCACTAGCTTAACATAAGTGACCATCTAAAAAGTATGACCCTTTGATACCCATGATGACTACATGGTTTATGAAGACTTGAGTTAATATGAACTCGTATCTCCATATCGGCGCTCAATACTACTCCCAAAAATATACTTATCTCATATGTTTTTAAAACATCTTCTTTCTTAATTTGAGATAATTACTCAAAACTTAGCTTAAAATCTCTCTTTTGGAATTGATGTTTCCTTTCTTTCTCCAATGTGAAAATATTTTTAAACTCTTTGAAAAATTGACTGCAATCTTTATTATTTACTCAACTTGAAATTTAAATCTTTAAAACAAAGTGAAAACGTTTGTGAAAGACTTTTGAAAAATTATAAACTTTACTTTCACTTGCTCTTAAATTCTAGACTTGACTCTTAACTTCTCTTGATTTTGAACTTAACTTTCCTTGAATTGGATTATGAATTCAAGGTTCATGATCTCATGTTTATGAATAATTTCATGATGTTCAACTTGTTAGTTTCACGTAGAATTGTGAGCACTACTCAAGTAAAGGACTCAAATATACTTTTCATCTCAAGACTTTTTGACTTATAAGGTTCATGCAGAATTATGGGCATGAACAATCAACTTAAGGACTCCATAGGTAACATGTTATGGTCCCGTGATTATAAATATAAACTCAACGTGCTAGAAACTTATTACTCAAGACTTAGAACTTGAAGATGCTACTCCTCTCAAAGATACTCAATTTGTGGAGTCCATGCAAAATTTATGGGCATGACCGACTCACCTGAAGGTCTACATACTACATGGAACTCATGTATACGACTCTTCTCACTCCCTTACTTACTTCCACAAAACATAGTTCAAATTGATAGTTGATTTTGAAGATTCACAATTGATCTCAAATACTTTCGTGAACTCTACTCTTAAATCACTCTTGAATGTAAATTATGAATTCAAGAGTTATGGTTCATGATATGGTGGATCTCAATAACAATATAGAAATATGATAATTAGTAATAGAACTTTTAAAAGAAACATAAACTGAAGAACTTAAAATCAACTCATCTCAACAACACTCAAATCTAGGGGTAGAATCCTAGATTATTCTTTTTCTGATTGATGGTAGATACAGGGCGTGAGGACAAACTAGTCCAACACTATGATAGACTTGCATATTTAGAAGAACAATATTGTTGAAGAATCTTAAAGAATAGCTTGATTAGAAGCCTTTAAACCCTAACTTGAAGGTAAACAATCAAGAAAACCTTTCTTGAGATTTTTGAATTAGTTTCTTGAATTCTCTATGAGCAAGGATTATCATTTTCATTAGTGAACATAAAAATTTGATTGATTTTAGACTTTTATTATTCAAGATATTTTTTGATGGTTTTCTTGGAAGTTAAAATACAAAAAAAAACTATTTTTCATATTTTTCCGTTGGCTAAATCGTAACAACATTGTATAGATTACTAAAATCATCATCACTTTTTACTCAGAAATTGGATTGATGCGACATTGATGGCGTTGAAAAGTAGATTCAATCATCTTTAATTGGATAGGTTATGTATCACTTAAATATTAATATTATAAGAGATATGTTTGTTTAAAGTTGACTCATGTAGAATCTTAAATCAAAAGTTAATTGATAAAGAAACTTTAAGAACACTTATCAAGAACTCATCAAGAACTTAAATCCTTAAATTTCAAGAGCGAAGTTACACTGAAAATAACATGTTTGATGCATGGGTGAAAAAATCCAACACTATGGAAGCTTAAATACATCTTAGGGATTAAACCTATGGCGAAGTTTTGCGACAAGACGCAAGAATCTCGACAAACGCTTGATCATTTCCTTTTTTCTCCTCTTTTATCTTATTTTCTCTTCTTGAACCCTCAACTAAAACCCGAGGACTATATTAGGATTATAAAACTGAATATAATAGGATTACACCCCTAAAGATATTACTAAGAATGAATTAAGTCTGATTGGGTAAGAAAAATAAAAATACCCCTCACTATTTTCTACTAACTTTTGACTAAACATCATAACTTCAGAAGATGATATATCACTTATCCGAACTCGAAACTTAGCAAATGAGGTGGAGTTAGAAAGATAATTCATATATCTTTCCTAACGTATCTTTAGCATACCTAACTCATTCTGTGCTAGGAGTTATGATCATTTGAAGTTGACCCAAAACTCATACTTAACTTAACTCTTCCAATTTTTAGATTTTTGGTTATCTCCAATTTACTTCTTTTTGGTAATCAAGGTGCTACATCTGGTCACATAACACTAATACTTGAGAAAATTTTAATTCTTTTGTAAAATATCACTCACTACGAAGAACGGTTTCAGTTTTAGCTCAAAATTTTCCCGGGTGTTACAAAATCAAAATCTATTTTAAAGGGAAAAAAGGAGAAATATGTGTCTTTATCTATTATAATAAGAGGGAGATGGTTGTATCTTTCTCTGTTCTAAGGCAAATGATACAAATATCACTATTTGTCTATTCTAAGGAAAGGGAGAAGGAAGAAATATTTACAAATAGGGGTTCTTCTAAACCTTGAAAGTAGATAAGTTTTTTTGTAAAGTATTTGCCCACCTAAGTATTGAGTGAGTTCAGGAGTAAATTTGGGATCACTGTAGAAGACCACAGGAACTCTGGTCAAATTAGTGGACTAGCTTGTGGATTTTCTTGAAGTTTTTTGCTAGTCGACTAGCTTGTAGATTCATTTGAAGGTACTTGCTCACGCTTCAAGAGGTAATTATTGAATGAATTTTTCAAAAGTTTATGTGATCTAACATGATTGTATTTGTTCTAGCATAAACTTATGTTGTCTATTATTCATGTAAGTTCAATGATCTGGTATGCTTCCGTTGTGCATGTAATTATCCAACAATTACATGTGACATGTAGTTGCAAAAAGTATATAGCACCCCAAAATTTCTAAGTTGAGACGCAAACCATTTTGATTTACTTGTTGGGTCATATCGGATGATTCTTAAATTTCTCAAATGTGTAAAGGTAAGTTCTTTAGTGTGCAAATAATTTTGAATATAAATTAAGGTCACTAGAAACTCCTAGAAAAAAGTAGAATTGAAAGATTCTTTATTGATTAAGTTTTGATGTAATTACTTGTTTCACTTCGCAACGAACCCATATCACTTAAATTAAAGAGTTAGTTGCCCTACCGTACAATAAGGATTTCAATGTCTTTCCAACCCCATGACCAAATCCATTTATGAACTAAAAGTATGACCATTTCGAAATTTGATAGCTTGTTTGGACGGAATTAGCCAGCTGAAAAACATTATAAAGGGTCACATGTCTTTTTATGTAAATGACCCCTAGGTCGTTTTGAGAACTAAGAATACTTTGACTATTTCAAAAAATTAAATAGGTCTTTTAAAAACTATTGGAAACTATACGATTTCTAGTTAGTGAAAATTTTAGTAATTTACTTAAAATATTTTAATATTGGTGATCCCAGTGTCCATCATGATTGATACTTTTTATTTTTGGTCCATCGATCTAATATAAGTTAAGGGTTCAAATTATTATCTCATAGTCTGAGAAATATGAAATAGGATGAACCTCTAATGCATGTCTGAGAAGAACCCTTGTTCAGGTAAAATGAAATACAATGTTTCTCTAGATTAAAAACTTTGCATAAATATAATTACAATATAAATTACTGGGATTTGAATTGTTGTCATCATTATATTAATGGAGTGGGGTTCAGGTAATATCTGCAATTTGATCTAAATTTGTTGGTCTACAATTTCTTTAATATTGTGATATTGGAATGGTGGGGGACAAGAATCTTAGCCAATCATTAGGAAATCATGCCAATGATTGTAATTTAGTAGATATCTTTTAGAAAATTAGTCATTTTTGTGTAAAAAATGGATTTTAGGAAAATGGGTCATGTTTTACAGTGGTTTCACAGTGCTTTTAATGCATTTTTCTTAAGAGTTGTGTCCCTAGAACCTTTTTGTAGTAGTTTGAACATGCTTTTGTGTTTGTTTTACAGGAAAGTTGTTCAGGTGACAAGACGAGGAAACAACTAAAAAAATGCAGAACAGGACTTACGAAGCCATCGATGGTCCGTCACTTGATCAACGAACCGTAGTTGGGAACCGTAGATGAGTAGTTAAGGACCTTGGAGACCACTCGGGGAAATTAGTCTGACTAAGTGTGGAACTACAAAAGGGAACGATATTCCGTTGATTGATCGATGGACCGCACTACACAACCGTTGTTTTGATCACAGAAGGTTCCAGTACCCAAAGTTGTAAAAATTCTAAGGATGGAGCGACGGAGGGAATTGATGGACCGTAGATGCATTGATAAAATGTAATGTTGGTCCGTTGATTTATTCAGAGAGGGTGCCATCAGAGAAGAGAAAAACTATTCTAAGTCTTGAACGATGGAAGGAGTCTATGAAGTTGGTCCGCAAGTTGAATCCCCATGAACTGAGCAATTTTTCCTTATATCAATTCCTTTTAATTTAGAACAATGTTTTCTATAAATAGGGGATTAAAGCCTCATTTTTTAGGTTATAAAATCTTAGTATTATTTTACTTTTGTTTGGAGATTGATTTTTGTAAACTTTAGCAATCAATTAATTTCAGGATTTGGTTTGAAGTTTATCTTGCAATTTCAAGTTGGTTTTCGGTTTCTTCTTAACGATAAAGTAAGTTTATGATTTATTATTTACAATCTATGAATTGTATTCTTGTAATGACCCAAGGCATCACTTTTGAAATTTTAGTATTCGTTCAACATAATTTTATCAATTATTGGGTGATTGTAGATAAATGACTTAATCGATAGTTATTGGGCTAAAGTGATAATTTATTTATGACCTTATACCATTAGGGACATGTATTAAATATATATTAGTTGATTTTGTGAGTTTTCATAAATAGTTAATTGTTTTAATTAAAAGTACAGTCAGAAAACATAGAAAAAAAGGAGAGGAATAACATAACCTAGTGCAACATCAATCGAAGAGGAAAAAAAATCTTCCAGATACTCATTCGGCCATCTTCAATTCTTGGTAGGTATGCATTAATTACTTTATATAAAATTTATTTGGTGGGAATAATGTATCACTATGGTTATTATTATTAATTATTGCCAAAATCATTATGTATAAGATGTGATGATTGCTAATGACTGCCATCTGAATCAACGACAGATGGACAAAACTAGACCATATGATATGTTTGTCTGTTGGTTAATATTGTTTATTAATTAAGAGTTTGATGTTAAGAAAAGAATATTGTTGTATGTTGCTAGGAATCTGTCTATGTTCTGGCATAAGGCCATATTTGGGGTTAATGCATGTTGCTAAATGATGATAGGTTTGCATATGTAATTAAATATTATAGTTATGGTACTTGAACACGTGTTTTGCTGATCTTGTGAGTGTTTTTTTTGTGAAACTTTTGATTGTTAAATATTTAGTTTTTATTGTGAATAGGTATACTAATAGAGTGTGGGTGTTGAGTTGTGTGCTTGGTAAATGGTGAATTGTTAGGCTGTAGGGTGGAGGTATAGATAGGGTGCAAGGAGTACCTATATTTTGTTCAATTAACCTGTGGAGATTTGCTTGTTGGGTACCGCGTGGTTTGTTACTCACCCCTTGCTTCTACAAATTTTGTAGGTTGCGAGCCCGGATCTTCGTGATACATCCCATTCTCTTCGTTTTCGAGGCATCTTGTGGAGGATTATGCAGTAGCTGCTTGTCATCTAAGCAAACTTTCGTACTCCATCTTATGACTTTGTTTTACTTGAAAGACAACTTCATTTTAGACTCGTATTTTTTTTTAATCATAATATTTACATTAGAGACTTGTGCACGTGACAACCTGGTTTTGGGGATTGAATTAAGATGACTAGTTTTCATAATTGAAATTGTTGTTGGATTTTTTTTAATTTTCGCACTTAGTTAGATATTGGGTTTTAGGCTGACTTGTCTTGGTGGGATAAGATGAGTGCCATTACACACATTTTTGGGTCGTGACAAAATGGTATCAGATCCCAGGTTCATAGGTCTCACATGTATATAAGCCGAGTCTATGTACAGTCTCATTGATAAGTATAGAGACGTTTATACTTATGTCTAAGAAGCAATAAAGACTATTAAGAAACTTCCTTTTGTTCATTCTTTCTCATCGTGCGTGGTTACCTTCTTTAGTACTGAGTTGTGGTATACTCTTTTGACAAATCACGAGGACCAGAGAAAATGTTACTGGTGGTAGAGGGGAGACAATTCCCAAGGCAGTTTCTGAGGCCCCAGGTAAGGATAGGGGTAGAGCTCGAGCTAGAGGTCATTCTTGTGGTACGACACTAGCCATGGTTCGTGGACATGGAGCAGCACCAATGAGAGATCGTGCTAGAGAGGTCTCTCTAGAGCCCCATATTGATGACAGAGAGGACCATGTTCCTCCACAGCCTGTAGTCACATCTTTGCTTCAAGATACAATATTGTGTGTTAAGTGGCCCGAAGTATTTTCTTCTCGGGGTGTGTGCGACTCCAACACCACATACGCTCATACTAGATACGGGCCCAGACTTAGAGCAGCAACAACCTTCAGTTTGTTCAAGATGCGGTGGGTCAACTAGCTATGGATCCCCCCGCGGTCATAATGATTTGGCACCAGCGTTGGGGGTAAAGTTGCAACGGTGGTTGTTGTGACAAACGAGGATGAACAGAGTAGGTGTGAGAGAGTTCCAAAGTGGAACCCACCTCAGTTTCAGGGTGGGAAGGGCAAAAGAGACTCTCATGTATTTCTAACTACAAAGCCGAAAGTTTCTATATGTTGGTGGATTATGCGATTCACTGGGTTTGATCATTCTACACTCCAGCTTCGTGGGCCAATAATAGAGTGGGGAGGACTTTTCGGGAGCTTTGCCAGTTTGGATCTCTATATTGACAGTGCCAAAGTTTTTCTAGTGCTTTCCCCCCCCAAAAATGGAAACTCCGTTTTTTATCCGTTGAAGTGTAGAGTAGGAATATTCATCTTGGGCGGTTTTGAGAATTTGAGATGTGATGGTCTATCGGTTACAGAGTATAAGGCGCATTTTTTCCAGTTGTCTAGGCATGTGTTTGCTATTATTCCAGATGAGAAAGAGAGGATCCGCAGATTTATAAGGGTATTGACTTTCTATATAAGATCAGGTTAGCTGTGTTTCAATAATCTAGAGAGGGGGCTTCTTTTCAGTCCATTGTGAGCACCGCCAAAGAGTCGGAATTGATGGAGAGAGAGAGGAGTTTGGGGATCCTAAGAGGGCGCCTGTACCTCAGGTCAGGTTCCTCTTTGGAGGTAGGGGATCACAAAGAGGGAGTGGTGCCTTTCAGCAGTGGGGAACCATTCATGTATCTATGCCGACATCCATTGGTGGTCCGACATCTAGGTGTTCTAATAGCCCGGGTCAGGGCTTGTACGGTTCACAGCAACGACCTATAGGGCGAGGCAATTATAGTGGATTTTAAGGGTCCATACAACAATTCCCAGTACATAGATTTTTCTTTCATTGTGTAGATCCTGACCACTTGATGCGACAGTTTACTTCTCAGTGGGGTCGTGATGGGCTCCAACCTAGCTCTTTATTTCAGACTAGGCCACCGGCACCGCAGGGTAGGGATCGTTGATAAGTTGAGTCAGGTAGAGGTAGTGGAGTTTCTAGTAAAGGTGTTACAGCTCAGCAGAGTGGGGGTAGAGGTACCACCCAGGATGGAGGTGGACGAAGGTGCCACTGTTATGCTTTCCCAAGGATACCTCTGATGATGTTATTAAACGTATCATCCTCGTATAGCATCGACCTGCATCTGCATTATTTGATCCAAGGTCTACATTCTCTTAGTGTCTACCTATTTTTCTACTGAATTTAATATGATATGTAATAGCATAACCGTACCTATTCGTGTTTCTACATTTGTGGGTGAGCCTTTAATGGTTGATCGAGTGTATCATGTCTTGTTTCTTTGGCTAGGTATGACACTTGGTTAGACCTAATCATTATGGGGATGATATACTTTGATGTTATCTTGGGTATGAATTGGCTTTCTCCTTATCATGCTGTCTTTGATTGTAATAAAAAGACTGTGACTTTAGTGATGCCTGGTGTTCCGAGTGTTGAGTATAAGGGTGTTAGTGGTTCTTATCCTAGCAAGGTCATCTCTTTTATCCGTGCTCAAAGATGTATTTCCTTATGATCTTCCAGGTGTTCCTTCCAATAGGCATATTGATTTCGCTATTAATTTGGAGCAGGACAATAAGCCAATTTCTATCCCTCCCTATCGTATGACTCTAGAAGAGTTGAAAGAGTGAAGAATTAGTTGCAGGATTTATTGAGTAAGTGTATTATTCACCCTAGTGTATCACCTTGGGGTGCCCCTGTATTATTTGTGAAGAAGAAGGATAGGACTATGAGGATGTGTATTGATTATAGACAGTTGAACAAGGTAATGGTGAGGAATAAGTATCCTCTTCTACGTATTGATGACTTATTTGATTAGATACAAGAAGCATAATTGTTATCTAAGATTGATTTGAGGTCTGGGTATCATTGTAGATTAGGGCATCAGATATCCCTAAGACAACTTTTCAGACCGCGGTATGAGTAATACATATTAGTTCCTATTGATTCGTTTCGGATTAACTATCTACTGCCCCTGCAGTGCATTATGGATTGATTAATGGTTGTTTTCAACCATAACTTGATTCTTTTTTCATCGATCACATCTTGGCTTACTCCAAGACTGAGGAAGACCATTTCCGACACTTGAGGATTGTACTCTAGAGGTTGAGAGAAGAGATGATGTATGCCAAGTTCTCAATGTGTGAGTTCTTTTGTGACATTCTTGGGACACGTGGTGTCCAAGGAGAGTATTAGAGTAGATCCGGCCAAGATTGAGGAAGTTAGAGGCTGGACGCGACCTACATCACCTAATGAGATTTGGAGTTTTATGGGATTGGCAGGCTATTATCGACGATTTGTTCAGAGTTTCTCTAGCATTGTATCTCCATTGACTAGATTGACTCAACATAATGTGGGTTTTTCAGTGGTTTGATGAGTGTGAGGAGAGCTTTCAAAAGCTCAAGACTTTGTTGACTTCAGTTCCTGTGTTGACTCTACATGAGGATGGTGTAAACTTAACTGTGTATATTGATGCTTCAGGAGATGAATTGGGTGGTGTGTTGATGTAGAAGGGTAAAGTGATTACTTATGCTTCTAGGAAGTTGAAGTCCTATGAGAAGAACTACCTTACTCATGATTTGGAGTTGGTGGCTATGGTATTTGTATTTAAGTTATGGCATCATTGTTTGTATGGGGTTCATTGTGAGATCTTCACTGATCACTAGAGTCTTCAGTATATCTTTAGTCATGGGGATTTGAACATGAGGTAACAGAGATGGATTGAATTGCTGAAGGACTATGATGTGACCATTCTGTATCATCCAGAGAAAGCCAATGTTTTGGCCGATATTCTATGTAGGAAGACTCCTAGCATGGGGAGTCTTGCAACACTTAGTATTGAGGAGAGACCATTGGTTACAGATGTGAAGATATTAGCTAATAGTTTTTTCCGCATGTAGATTTCAGAAGAGTGTGAGGGATGATTGCTTTTATTGAGGCTCGGTCTTCCTTAGTGGAGAAGATTCGTGCACACCAGTTTGATGATGAGAAGTTATGTGTCATGCGAGACAAAGTATTGAGAGGGAAATCCAAGGAGGTTGTCCTTGATTCTGATGGTGTCTTAAGGATTGAGGAGGCCCATTGTTCTCGATATTCCATCTATCCGGGGGCTGCAAAGATGTATCATGATCTAAGTCAGCATTACTTGTGGTGTGGGATGAAGAGAGATATTTCAGACTTTGTTTTGAGGTGTTTGACTTGACAATAGGTCAAGTGTGAGCACCAGCGGCCTGGGGGTGTATCTCAGAGGTTGACTATTCCTACTTGGAAAAGTGGGAGCAGATTACTATGGACGTTGTTGTGGGTTTGCCTACCATAGTGGGCGGTTATGAATCTATTTGGGTTGTTTTTGATAGGGTAACCAAGTCTGCCCACTTCATTCCAACTCAGGTGAAGTATACGACAAAAAAGTTAGTCGAGCTATATATCAATCAGATTGTGCGACTACATGGAGTTCTTGTTTCTATCATTTCTGATTGAGGTTCACTATTTACTTCTCACTTCTAGAAGGCATTACAACATGGTTTGGGTACTCATTTAGATATGAGCACAACATTTAACCCTCAAACAGATGGTCAGTCTGAGCGGACGATTCAGGTGTTGAAGGATATGCTTCAAGCGTGTGTGATCGATTTCGGTGCTAAATGGGATCAACATTTACCCTTAGAAGAGTTTGCCTACAATAACAGTTATCACTCTAGTATCCAGATGGCCCCATTTTAGGCAATGTATTGCAGAAGGTGTAGATCTTTCATTTGTTGGTTTGATTTGGCGGAGATGGACTCTTTGGATACATACTTGCTTAGAGATGCTATGGAGCAAGTCCGTATGATTTAGTATAGACTGTTGACAGCTCAGAGTCGATAGAATATTTATGCAGACCGGAGAGTTAGAGACTTAGTGTTTATGGAGGGTGATC
This sequence comes from Solanum habrochaites, assembly GCA_027704765.1. Lineage (NCBI taxonomy): Eukaryota > Viridiplantae > Streptophyta > Magnoliopsida > Solanales > Solanaceae > Solanum > Solanum habrochaites. Next base: position 27,279 of record JAKWJA010001361.1, on the reverse strand, counting down.
ATGTTTGGCTTCGAGTATCACTCATGAAGGGTGTGATGAGGTTAGGAAAGAAGGGCAAGCATAGCTCTAGATTTATTGGACCTTTTGAGATATTAAGACGAGTGGGAGAGGTGGCCTACAAGTTGGCCTTTCCACCTAGTTTGTCGGCAGTCCATCCTGTTTTTTATGTCTTTATGCTTCAGAAGTATATTCCGGATGAATCTCATGTGCTTTCACTTGATTATGTAGAGTTGGGTCCCGACTTGACATATAAGGAGGAGTCTATAGCTATTCTTGATAGGCATGTTCGAAATCTAAGAACCAAGGAGATTACTTCAATGAAGGTGCAATAGAAGCACCGATCAGTTGGGGAGGCAATTTGGGAGACAGAGTTTGACATGCGTGCTAGATATCCTCAGTTTTTTTGAAGCTTCGGGCACTTCTTTTTACATTATGTTCGAGGACGAACATGGTTTTAGTGGTGGATAATGTAATGACCCGAGGCATCACTTTTGAAAATTTCAGTATTCGTTCAACATGATTTTATTAATTGTTGGGTGATTGTAGTTTTATGACTTAATCGATAGTTAGCGGGCTAAAGTGATATTTATTTAATACCTTATACCATTAGGGACATGTATTAAATATAAGTTAGTGAATTTTGTGAGTTTTAATATACAATTAATTATTTTAATTAAATGAAGAGTCAAAAAAACACAGAAAAAAGGGAGAGGAATAACGTAACCTAGCGCAGTATCAATCGAAGAGGGAAAAAAATTCTTGTAGATACTCTTTCGACCATCTTCAATTCTTTGTAGGTATGCATTAGTTACTTTATATAAAATTTATTTGGTGGGTATAATGTAGCACTATGGTTATTATTATTAATTGTCGCCAAAATTGTTAAATATTAAGATGTGATGATTGGCAATGACTTCCATATAAATCAACGACAGATGGACAATACTAGACCATATGATATGTTTGTCTATTGGTTAATATTGTAAGCTAATTAAGAGTTTGATGTTAAGAAAATTATATTGTTATATGTTTCTAAGGAATTGTGGCCATGTTCTGGCATAAGGCCATATTTGGGGTTAATGCATATTGCGAAATGATGAGCCAATCATTGGACATAATGAGCCAATGATTGTCTTGGATAAAAATGTGCCAAAGAGAAGGGGAAAATGGATTAATTCTATGTAGTACTGCTCTAATTAAATTAGTGGTGTGAAATTTATATTTTGGTCATTATATTATGATTCAATTTTTGATAGGTTGACATGTGTAATTAAATATTATTGTTATGGTACTAAGTGAATATTATTCGAATTATGATATTGGAAAGGAAATAATTGAAATTTTATCCTAGGCTTGAAACTTGGAAAACTATTATAGTTGAAATGTTAGTTGGCATAAAAAATAAAGAATTTGATTATAAAGTTAAGTGTTTAGGTTAAGGTTAAACACATAATAATGTGGGTATTTTTATTTTCTAAACCTTATTGTGAATATATATACTTGAATAGATTCCATCGAGTCAGAAGCTCAACGGAGAAGGAAGGCTCAAGTCCCGGAGTGATTATTCGATCGGCTAAGGCAAGTGGATTTCTAAACCCTTTTCAAGCGTATGAAATTCGTATATTTCCTTTTGTGGTGTTGAGAATGATTTTGAGACTTAATGCCTATTTGTTGGTGTTGTATTCCTTGTTGTAAATTGTGCTTTGTTATCAAAATTGTTAGCTCCTCATTTTCATTTGAGTATGTCATTTGAATTACATCAAAGACATGGATATTATAAGAGTAATGTATTAAGAGTATGTACCATTTCGAGGGTCGTATCACGCGCCGCGATGGATATTATATTTTAAGGGACGTATCGCGCACCGCGATGGTTACTATTATCGAGGGTCGTGTCGTACGTCACTACAAGGGCATGGACATATATGTCCCACATGGGTCCCAGACTGAGAGACAACGGGTGTGTATCATTAGGTACGACATGCATCACTATACTTGACATTACCATCTCATGGCATTACATATTTTTAATATTGATAAAGTTGAACACGTGTTTTCCTGATCTTGTGAGTGTTTTTTTGTGAATCTTATGACTGTTCAATATTGAATTTTTATCGAGAACAGGTAAATTGATAGAGTGTGGGTGTTGAGTTGTGTGCTTGTTAAATGGTGAATTGTTAGGCTGTAAGGAGGAGGTTCAGATAGGGTGTATGGAGTACCTATATTTTGTTCACTTAACTGGTATTTAGAGGTTTGCTTGTTGGATACCGCGTGCTTTGATACTCACCCCTTGCTTCTACAAGTTTTGTAGGTTACAAGACCTCACCTTCGTGATACATCCCATTCTCTTTGTTTCTGAGGTATCTTGTGGAGGATTGAGAGATAGCTGCTTGTCATCTCAACGAACTTTCGTACTAAAGGTTATGACTTTGTTTTTACTTGAGAGACAACTTCATTTTAGACTTGTATTTTGTTTCAATTCTAATATTTACATTAGAGGCTTGTGCACGTGACAACTTGGTTTTGGGGATTGAATTAAGATGACTGGTTTTCATAATAGAAACTGTTTTTGGGTTGTTATTTTTTATTTCTTCACTTTGTTAGATTTGGAGTTTTAGGCTGAATTGTCTTGGTGGGATAAGATGAGTGCCATGACACCCATTTTTAGGTCGTGACAAAATGGTATCAGAGCCCAAGTTCATAGATCTCACGTGTTTACAAGCGGAGTCTACGTAGAGTCTCAAGGATAAGTAAAGAGACGTTTGTACTTATCTCTGAGAGGTTATAAAGACTATTAGGAAACTTTCTTTTGTTCATTCTTTCTCATCGTGCATGGTTACCTTCTTTAGTAATGAGTTGTTGTGTACTCTTTTGACAAATGACAAGGACCAGAGCGAATGTTAGTGGTGGTAAAGGGAAGCATTTCCCGAGGCAATTTTTGAGGCTCCAGCTATGGGTAGGTGTAGAGCTCGAGCTAAAGGTCGTTCTCGTGGTACGACACTATCCAGGGGTCATGTAATTGGAGCAGCACCTGTGAGAGGTTGTGCTAGAGAGGTCTCTCTAGAGCCCCAGATTGATGACAGAGAGGACCAGGTTCCTCCATAGCCTGTAGTCATAACTTTGCTTCAGGATACACTATAGAGGGTGATAAGTGTTCAGGAGGGCTTTTCTCAGGGTGGTGGTGCGATCGCCACACCACGTGACTCTCATACTAGAGAGGGGGATCAAACCCAAGAGCATCAGCAAGCTCCAATTATTCAAGATGCGGTGGGGAAGATACCAGTGAATCCCGCGGTTCAGAATGATGTTGCACCAGAAGTTGGGGGTCAAGTTGCATCGGTGGTTGTTTTAAGAAAGGATGAGCAGCGTAGGTATGAGAGATTTCGAAAGATGCACCCACCTTAGTTTCAGGGTGTGAAGGGTGAGGACGCTCATGAGTTTCTGACTACATGCCGAGAGTTGCTAGAGGTAGTTGGATTACCTGAGTCACATGGGGTTCAATATGCTACACTCCAACTTCATGGGCCATCGAGGGAGTGGTGAAGGACTTATTCGGTGAACTGCCAGTTAGATCTCCTCTAGTGACTTTGGAAAAGTTTTCTAGTGCATTCCATGATCATTTTATCCCTTGGAGTATGAGAGAGGAGAGTCTCTTGAGGTTTTAGAATCTGAGATAGGATGGTCTTTCGGTTATATAGTATGAGGCGCCTTTTTGCCAGTTGTCTAGGCATGCGTTGGCCATTATTACAGATGAGACAAAGAGGATCCGCATATTTGTGAAGGGATTGACTTTCTCTATCATATCAAGTCAGCTGTGTTTCAGAATCTAGAGAGGGGGATTCTTTTCAGTCCATTGTGAGAACCGCTAAAGAGGCGGAATTGATGGATAGAGAGGAGTTTGGGTACCCTAATAGGTCCCGTACCTCAGGTTAGTTTCATGGTGCCTCATCTGGACGTAGGGGGATCCCAAAGAGGGAGTTGTTTCTTTCAGCAGCGGGGACCCATTCGTGCATCTATGCCGACATCCTAGGGTGGTCCAACATTTAGGGATTCTTATAGCCCGAGACAGGGCTCGTACGGTTCACAACAGCGACCTACAGGGCGTGTTAGTTATAGTGGGTTTTGAGGGTACACACAACAGTTCCCAGGACATAGATTTTGCTTTACTTGTAGACATACTGATCACCTTATGTGGCAGTGTACTTCACAGAGGGGTCGTGATGGGCCACAACCTAGCTCTTCATTTTTTATTAGGCCACCGGCACCGCAGTGTAGAGGTCGTGGCAGAGTTCAGTCAGGAAGAGGTAGTAGAGTTTCTAGTAGAGGTGTTGCAGCTCAGCATAGTGGGGGGTAGAGGTACCACTCAGGCTAGAGGTGGACGAGGGGGTCACTGTTATGCTTTCACAGGGTGACTTGAGGCGGAAACCTCAAATATTATTATTATAGGTATCATCCCTGTATGTCATCGACCTGCGTCTGTGTTGTTTGATCCAGGGTCTATATTCTTTTATGTGTCTACCTATTTTGCTGGTGAATTTGATATGATATGTGATAACATGGCTGTACCTATTCGGTTTCTACACCCATGGGTGAGCCCTTAATGATGGATTGAGTGTATCGATCTTGTCTTGTGTATTTGGCTGGGTATGACACTTGGATAGACTTAATCATTTTGGGATGGTAGACTTTGATATTATCTTGGGTATGAATTGGCTTTATCCTTATCATGTAGTCCTTGATTGTAATGCTAAGACTTTGACATGAGCAATCCCTGGTGTTCTGAGGGTTGATTGGAAGGGAGTTAGTGGTTCTTATGCTAGTAAGGTCATCTCTTTTATCTGTGCTCAGATATTGGTGGAGAGAGGGTGTTTGTCTTACTTAGCTTTCATTCGGGATACTAGTTTTGAACCACCTCTCATGGATTGTGTTCCCGTGGTTCAGGAGTTTCTCGATGTATTCCTTCTGATCTTCCAGGTTTTCCTTTCGATAGGGATATTGATTTTCCTATTGATTTGGAGACGGTCACTAAGCCAATTTCTATCCCTCCCTATCGTATGGCTCCAACAGAGTTAAAAGAGTTGAAGGATCAGTTGTAGGATTTATTGAGTAAGTGTATTATTTTCCCTAGTGTATCACCTTGGGGTTACTTGTATTATTTGTGAAGAAGAAGGATGGGACTACGAGGATTTGTATTGATTACAGACAATTGAACAAGGTAACGATGAAGAATAAGTATTCTCTTCCACGTATTGATGACTTATTTGATTAGCTACAGGGAGCATCATTGTTCTCTGAGATTGATCTGAGGTCTGGGTATCATCATTTGAAGATTAGGGCTTCAGATATCCCAAAGAAAACTTTTCAATAATGGGCATTCTGAGTTCCTAATGATGTCCTTCGGATTAACTAATGCCCCTGTACTCATGAAGTTGATGAATGGGGGTTTCGACCATACCTTGATTCTTTTGTGATTGTTTTCATCGATTACATCTTTGTTTACTCCAAGACCTAGGAAGGACTATGTCTGACACTGATATTTGTACTTCAGAGTTTGAGATAAGAAAATTCTATTGCCAAGTTCTCAAATGTAAGTTCAGGCTTACTTTTTGTGACATTCTTGGGAACCTACGCGGTGTCCAAGGGGATATTAGAACTAGATCCGGCCAAGACTGAGGCAGTTAGAGGCTGGGAATGCGACCTACTTCACCTATGAATTCAAATTTTGTAGATTGGGCAGTCTACTTCATCAGTTAATTCAGAGTTTCTCCTAGTATTGCAGCTCCATTGTACAGATTGACTCGGCAAGGGGAAGGTGTTTGGTTGTTTTGATGGTTCTGATAAATGTTGGAGATCTTTAAGAAGCTCAAAGACTTTGTTTTGATTTTTCAGCTCCTCCTGTGTTTACTCTACCTGAGATGGGTGGAGACTTTAACGGTGTATTGTGATGCTTCAGAATTTGATTGGGTGGGTTTGTCATGCAGAAAGGTAAGTTATGTGCTTATTGCTTTCTAGAACTTGAAGTCCCAATGAGAATTACTACCCTACTCATGATTTGGGAGTTGACGGCTGTGGTTTTGTACTTAAGTATGGCATATTATTTGTATGTGGGGTGCAATTGTGAGATCTTCACTATCACCAAGTCTTTCAGTATATCTTCCGTCAGATGGATTTGACTTGAGGCAAATGGGGATGGGCTTGAGTTGAGGAAGGACTATGTGTGTGACCATTCCTGTATTATCAAGAGAGGACCATGTTTGTGGCCGATTCTCTGAGTCGAAAGAAACTCCTAGCATGGGTAATCGTGCAGCACTTAGTATTTAGGAGGGACCATTGCTAGACTTGGTGCAAATATTGCTAATAGTGTTTTGTAACACATGTTTAGGTCATTTTGGAGGCAGCAGATGTTATTTTTCTCTGGAAACTGGCTGAGTCGACGGACGCCCGACGCCGAACCCTCATGGACAAAACGAACGGACCGTCGTGGGGGGTCTCGTTCCCAAACACTAGAATTTAGAAATTTAGGTACTGATAGCGACACTCTGAACCTCAGCTACGGAATGGAGGACGGAAAGTCTTGGCACGACGGACCGTCATAGGTCCTTCATCAATCAAGCCTCTGAACTCTGTGACGGAGCGGATGACGGACGTCGCAGCGGCTAGGGCCGTCAAGGCTGCATACTCCCAGGCTTGGGTCGGATTTTCGTTAAGTAATTTAAGTAGGGGGCGTTTTGACTATTTCCCTCTTTTAAAAAAATTATAAAGTGTGGGTTTAATGTTATAAGTCTAATTACTTGGGGTTAAAAGAGGTAACTTAAGTTATTAGTGGGGGTGATTATTGCCATCTTTTATACTTTAATTAATATGCTAATAGGTAAAAGAAAATGGGTTGAATAAGAAAAAGAGAAAAGAACAAAGAGAGAGAGGGAATCGAACGAGAAAGGGGAAAACGAAGAGGAAACAAAGCTTGGGGAACTTGCTTTGCTGATATCACTAATCTTTCGGTGGAGGTAGGTTTGGTTTTTCATACCTATTTGTAGTAAACTCTTATAGCGATGATATGTATTGGGTCGTTATTGTAAACCCTTCTATTTGCTTACTTGTATCTTGTATGAATGGTTATTAACATGTGATAATAACATGATGGAGCTATTGAACTAATCTTGAAAGAAATCCTAATCTACTATCCTTGTTTCAATGAGACTTGATGATGCCTTGGTAAAAAAAGGCTTGATGAACTAAGTGATGAGGTGGGGATCGGGTGTCACGAACCGACCCTTATAATTAGGGGATCGGGTGTCACGAACCGACACGTAGAATTAGGGGATCGGGTGTCACGAACCGACACGTAGAATAGGGGATCGGTGTCACGAACCGACACGAATAGAATTAGGGGGATCGGTTTCACTAACCGACCACGTAGGAGATAGGGGATCAAAGTGTCCGTAACCGACACACTTAGTAGTAGGGGAGCGAGCGTCAACGTACGACACAAGAGGAACAAAGATAAAAATCTGAAGATGTTAATATACTCAATCTAAATGAACCGAATTCCAAATGGGTATGGCATTGAGGGGCCCTTGAGTCCTCATGGGGATTGGGCGGTGCTTATTAATGAGTACGGAACTTGTTGGTTGCTACATGTTTAGTATTGTAGTTGAATTTATGATTTATTATTTGATATAGACTGTTTCTATTTTAAAGAAAGAATTTGGCCGATGCTCCCTACTACTACTCATATCATGTTTTGTACTGACCCCGTACTTGTATGTGGGTGCTGGTCTTTTCTTTTTTTATGTGGAGTGCACAAACATACCGTCGTCTTTCAACTCAACCGCAACTCTAAGCCAGTCTTTCAGGTACCTAAACCCGAATTTCCAGGGTGAAGCTAATGCTTCTAACTTGGACGGATCTTCTCCCTCATGTCCCTTGATGCATGAAGTTCCGGCATGGACTAGCTTTTGGGTTAATTTTAAGCTTCTTAGAATACTCTTTATTTTTTATAATTTGAATCTAGATTTCGTGTGGTGAATGACTTCCAGATTTTTGGGGCAACAATGGATGATGAATTTTAAATTATTGAATTGGTTTTTAACTAAGAGTTTACGTCTTCCGCATTATTTTCTGTTATATTATATTGAAAGGCAGGGTTTAGATTGGTTGGTTCCTCACATAGATGGTAAGTGTGGTGTGCCAAGTCGCTGCTCGTTTTGTGTCGTGACAATCTTGGTATCATAGCATTAGTTTCGTTGGTCTCATCACACAAGAACATGTCTAGTAAAGTCTTAGGAACGTTATGGGGACGCCTTTACTTTTCTTTGAGAGGCTATAGACTTTAGGAAAATTCCAGTTCTTTTCTTCTTCTTCTTTCGGGCTATTAATTACTTTGGATCCAATGGTATCTCGTTGATATTAATTGGTATCTGACCATCTTCACTCTATTATTCGTCAGATGGTTAGAACTGATAGCAAAAGCATCACACCGCCAACACTAGCAACCAACAAACCGGCAAACCGGTGCGTCTGAGCCTCCACTGGGGGCTGGTAGCTCGAAAGGAGTAGTGACAAGAGGGCCGCGGAAGAGGTCTGGAAGATGTCCTCTAGAGGAAGAGGAACAGCACCTATCCCATCTGGTATAGGCGGGTGCTCCTCCATAACTGAGGATGTTAGAGAGGCTAGATTGGGGAGACTGAATTAGTGCAGAATGAGGAATTTCCACCCCAACCTAGCCCCAGAAATGAATCAATCAGGTTCTTGCTTCCTCTTCGTGGGTTATCTGATCAGGCCAGACGCCTCAGTGTTTTTTTGCACACACCTCCGATTTCGGAGTACCATCAGCAGCTACTAGGCTCCCGCATGGATGCCTCATTGGAAATAGGCATGTTTCCTCGTCTGGACCACAGGGCCGATAAATGACAAATTATCAGCCATGAACTTTTCAGTACGTTCTTGAAATGAAACCTCCAGTCTTCAAGGGTGCTGAATGAGGATGCCTATGACCTTGCTTTCTGGTTGGAGCTGTCATGAGCTACTACACAAGATGGGATAGTAAGACTGTTTGGGGTTGAGTTTGTGACTTATCATTTTCAATGGACGCCAAAAGTGTGGCGGTCACATGTTGAGTGTCCCACCAACAGAGGCACCACCTAGCTGGCATCCACATTCTCTATGCTTGTTTATGGAGAAGTATATCCCCCCGACTTTGAGGGATAGGAAGTGAGGAGATGAGTTCTTGAGCCTAGAGCAGGTAGGAATTCGGTTACTGATATGATGCTACGGTTTCGCGCATTAAGCCCCAGGTATCCACCCCTATGTTTCAGTTCCACAGATCGGGTGTTCGCCGTTTTGTGAAGGGGTTTGAGGTCAAAATTCCGAATTCAGCCTTACGGTACGGCTACGGCAAAATCTCCTTTCAAAGAAGTGGTAGACTTCGTGATAGAGGTGAAAGGAGTGAACCGAGATGCTTCACCATTGAATCCGACCATCAAAAAGGTTTTGAAAGGAGGTGACTTAACGGTTTCTTAACTCTAGAAGGACAGGATTCAGGGAGTTACTCAGCCGACCAATTCATTCTCCACTATCAACTGTAGTTGGGTGTCCACCTCAGACGGTCAACTTTCTCTGAGAGCCTATCTTGAATCCAGAAAGTGGTATGGTGTGGGGAGACGGGACATATGAGGGGAATTTTCCAAAACAGAGTTATAGACCCCCAATAGCTAGAGGTAGAGTTGTCATGTAGGGCCGTATTCTGGACACGTGTGTGGCCGAGGTATGGTGGTCACGCAAACGGCCGGGTGGACTGACAAACTGGAGCCCTACAACAACAACCACATGGTGTAGGGGGCAAGGGAGACTTTGATAGGGCCCATTGTTACGCTTTCCCCTGGGCGTCTGAAGACGGAGGCATCGATCTGTTTCACAGGGTAATCTTTTGGTTGTGATTGCAATGGCTTCCGTCTTACTTTGATCCTGGCTCACATTTTTCATATGTATCTTCCTCATTTGCTACTGTCTTAATTTACTTGTGAATTGCTTGACATGCCTATTCGTGTTTCTACTTCGTTGGGTGAGTCTGTGATAGTTTGAAAGTAATATGGTTGTCTGTGACTTGTGGGGAGGCAATACTCTGTAGACTGTTATCTTCGAAATGGGTGATTTCGATGTATTCTGGGTATGACTTTGGCTTTCTTCTTTCCCCAAATTTTTGCCCTCTTGGATGGTAATGCTAAAACGTGACTTCAACCAAGCCTGGGACAGATCGTTAGTGTGTAGGGTGACTACACTTCCAACCGGTTGTTATCTCTCTCCCGTTTTCTTCGTGCTAAGAGACTGGTTAGTAAGGGTTGTTTAGCTTTCTTGGCACACCTCCCGGATGATTACTACCCAAGTTACCTTCAATTGAGTCAGTTTCGATAGTCCGCGAGTTTTCGATGTGTTTCCTCCTGCAGACCTCTTGGTATGCCACCGGATAGAGATATTATTCTCAAATCGACTTGAACGGGTACTTTGTGCTCTTCCATTTCTATAACCCCCTTATGAATGGGGCTTCTTCCCTGCTGAGTTTACTGGAGTTAAAGGCTCACTTCACGAGTTGTTAGCAAAGCCTTCATTACCAAGTGATCCCCTTGGGGTGGCTCTCTCCTATTGTGTTTTGTGAGAAGAAAGATGGGAGTCCCTTCTGGATGTGCATAGATTAACCCGGAACTAAATAATTAACTGTTTAAAGAACAGGTAGCCTCTTCCTCGCATTATGATTTGTTCATCAGTTACAAGGGTGCTTGTGTCCTTCCTAAATAGACTTGAAGGTCTGTTATCATCAATGAAAATACTGGCCAAAAAGTAGTTGTGCCCCATACTGCTTTCGACACCAGGTATGGTATATGAATTCTTGGTTAATGTCCTTTGGATTTGGACAAACTGATGCCCCTGCTGCTGCTTTCAATGAGCTTGAGAATCGGGCTTTTTTAAGCCATATCTGGGATCTCTTTTGTTATGTATTTAATTGATTAGATACTGATATACTCCAAGATTATGAGGAACATGAGGAGCATTTGAGAATTGTGTTGGAAAATTTTAGGGAGAAAAAAGCTTTATCTGCCAAATTCTCCAGTGTGAGTTTTGCTAGATTCAGTGTCCTTCTTGGGGCACGTGGTTTCTTCTAAGGATGGAGTGATGGGGATCCTTTCTCTAAGTCACAGTAGTGAAGAATAAGGTAAGACCCTAATAATGTGGTCAGAAATAATAAGCTTTGTTGGTTTAGTTAGCCAGTTACGACCGGTCGATTTGTCAAGGGATTCTCTTCTATTGCTTCCCAATTGACGAACTTTGACTAAGCAAAATGTTCCATTTGTATGGTCGGATGATTTGAGTAAGCTTTCAGAAACTCAAACCTTGTTTGACCTACTCTGCACCTATCCTTACAGCCGTAGAGGGTAAGAACTTTTCATGTTTATTGTGATGCATCTATTCTGGTTTGGGTTGCAGTGCTAATGCAAGAAGAAGAATGTGATTGCTTATGCTTCGAGGCAATTAAAGGTGATGAACGTCATTATCTCCCACGATTTAGAGTTGGCTGGGGTGGTGTTTGCATTAAAGCATGGAGAACACACTATCCTATATGGGGTTAAGTTGTGAAGTCTAACGAATCATCGTTAGCCTCAGTGTGTCTTTACTCCAGAGAGATTTTGAAATTTGAGAACAGGGAGGGGATGGAACTACTGCAGGAATTTGATGTTTACCATCTTGTACCACCCGTGAAAGGCTATGTTGTGGCAGACCCTTAAGTCGAAAGGCAGGGAGCATGGGTAGTTTAGCCAAGCCCTCACTTACAGTTTCTTCTAGACCCCATTGGCTAAGGGTTCAGACTCTTGCTAATGACTTTAATGAGTTTCTAAGTAAATGAGAAGGGAGGGTTTTTGGCCCAGTGTGGAGGCTAGATCGTTCTTTTCTTGTGACAAGATCAAGGGGAACACGTTTGATGATGAAAACTCAGCCGAATGTCGGGATATGGGTTGCGAGGATAGGCTAAAGAAGCGATAATAGATGAGGAAGGTGTTTGAGCCATAAGGGACGTATGTGTACTACCCGTGTTTGATGATTTGATCCACACTATTCTTACAGAGGCTCCATATTTTCCGGATATGCTATACTCCCTGGTGCAACCAAATTACCGTGACTAAGGAACACTTTTGGTGGATAAATGAAGCCGACATTGTTTGATTTTGTTGCCAATGGGGTCCAAATTGTCAACAAGTAAATTATGAACAAACAACCAAGAGGCCCTGATGAACAACTGCAGGAATGCCTATTCTGAATGGAAAGTGGGAGAAATTGCAATTGATTTTCGTGGTTGGTCCTTCCCAAAGACATTGGGCAAGTTTGATTCTATTGGGTAATTGTGGACAGATTAACTAAGTCTGCTCTTTCATTCCGGTTTAGGTGCTTTACAATGCAGAGAAGTTAGCCAGACTCACTACCTCTCGAAATTGTTTTCGGTTGCATTGAGTTCCACTTTCCACATATCAGATAGAGTACGCAGTTTACTTCTAAATTTTGAAGAACATTGCAATGATGATAGGTACTTAGTTTGGACCTTAGTACTGCAATTTCACCCTCATACCGATGAACGTCCTGAGCTAACTAGTCACGTATGGAAAGATATGCTTCTTCCCTAGCATGTGTGAATAGAATTCGGTGGTCTTGGTATAAACTTCTTACCCTTAGGGGTGGGGATTTTTTCAGTACAATAATAGCATCACTCAAGTATTGATATGCTCCTTTCGAAGCATGTATGGGAGGAGATGTAGGTCTCCCCATTGGTTGGTTGATTGCATTTCGAGTTAGAACTTGGGGTATTTGACCTTTTGACGAGGATCGTTAGAAAAGTTGAAAGCTATTCAAGAAAAGCTTTTTAGCTGCTTCAGAGTAGGCAAAGAAAAAAGGAGTAATGCGGATCGAAAGTTAGGACTTGGAGTTTATGGAGGGTGTCAAGTCTTGCTGAAGGTTTTCACCCATTAAGGGTGGTGAATGCGATTTGGTAAAAGAGGTAAGCTTAGTCCGAGGTTATTGTCCATTTGAAATTCTTAGTGATAAGGGAGGTGGCTTTGAAATATCTTGCTCCCAGGGGCTGTCAGGAGTGCACCAGCACGGTAATTTTCATGTGGTCTATGTAAAAGGTCCCATGGTGATGAAACTACAATCAGTCGTGGGAATTTCAGTTCTGCTTGATGAGAACTTATCTTAGAGGAGAGCCTGTTTCCATTTAGATAGAGAAGTCCGCAAGTTTTTTGATGTCGAGGGAGATGCATCCATTAAGGTGCAATGGAAGAATTCGAATATTGAGGAATCCACATGGGGAAGGAGGCTGATAGGCAGAAAGATACCCAGACTGTTTACAATTTAGGTACTCCTTCTCACCTTGTTGTTTTTCTTCTCGTGATCGTTCGAGGGGACAACGATGGGTTAAATTGGTATCGTTTTGTAACGGAACCTGTTGTCGTTTTAGCATCAGATTTTATTTTCTGGAAAACTAAAACTGGCCGAGTTGACTGGTACCCCCTTCCGTCACCTGTCATGGCGGGGGCGTTTCCCTCCCCCTCCCGTTTTTTTTTTCTCTTTCCCCAACACTTAGAATTTAGTAATTTGGGTACTGAAGCGACTTTTTTGAACGTCATGACGGAATGGCAGGACGGAACGTGTCGTGGGCACGACGGACCGTCACAGGCCATTCAGTAAATTCAGCCTCGGAACACCTGTGACGGAGCAGCAGCAGACGGACCGTCGCAAGCGCGATTTGGCCGTCACAGTCTGCGTAATCCAGGCTGGTCCGGATTTCTTTTAGATAATTAAGGGGGCGTTTTGACTATTTCCTCTGCTTTAAATTTTTTTACATAAGTAGTGGGGTTAATGTTATAAGTCTAATTACTTGTGGGTTAAAAGAGGTAACCTTAAGTTAATTAGTGGGTTAATTATTGCCATCTTTTATACTTTATATCTAATTAGGGAAAAGAAGAGGGTTGAAAATAAGAAAAATAGAAAGAACAACGAAGAGAGGGAAATCGAACGAGAAAGGGGAGAAACTAAGAGGAAACAAAAGCTTGGGGGAACTTGGCTTGGCTTGATCACTAATCCTTCGTTTGAGGTAGGTTATGGTTTTCATCTATTTGTAGTAAACTCTTAATAGCGAATGATATTATTGGGTATTATTGGAACCCTTCTATTTGCTTAATTGTATGTCTTTGTATGAATGTGTTATCAATTGTGATAAGAATAAGCATGATGAAGGCTATTGAAATCTAATCTTGAAGAAATCCTATAGCTACTTGTTTAATGAGACTTGATGAATAGGCCTTGGTATAAAAGAAGGTCTGATGACTAAGTGATGAGTTAGGGGATCGGGTGTCACGAACCACACGTAGATTAAGGGTATCGGGTGTCACGAACCTACACGTAGAATTAGGGGATCCAGGTGTCACGAACTGACACGTAAATTAGGGGAATTTCGGGTGTTCCACGAACCACACGTAGAATTTAGGGGATCGGGTGTCACTAACCGACACGTAGAATTAAGGGATCGGAGTGTCACGTACCGACACATAGTAGTAGGGAGCGGAGTGTCCACGTACCGACACAGAGGAACAAATATAATGAATCTTGAAAGATGTTAATATACTCAATCTAATACTATTTCCCAATGGGTAATGGCATTGAGGCTCTGAGTCCTCATGGGTGAACTTGGCGTTGCTTATTATGAGTATATAACTTGTTTGTTGTACAGTTGAGTATTGTAGTTTTATTATGATATTATTTGATATATACTGTTTCTATTTTGAGTTGGCCGATAGATACCGTACTAGTACTCATGTTTTGTACTGACCCTACTTGTATGTTTCTTCTTTTTGTGTTTTATGTGGATGCAGCAAACATACCGTCGTCTTCACTCAACCGCAACTCTAGCCAGTCTTCAGTACAACGACCGGATTTCAGGGTGAGGCTAATGCGTCGAGCTTGGACTGGACTTCTCCTCATGTCCTTTATCCTGAAGTTCCGCAGGACATAGCTTTTGTTATTTTAGCTCGTAGAATACTCTTATTTATATAATTTGATCATAGATGTTCTTTTGGGGATGACTTCCTTCCAGATTTTGGGGCAAATAATTATGATGAATTTTATAAGTTATTGAATTGGTTTTTTACTAATGAGATTTTAAGTTCCCTTATTTCTGTAATAGTAATTGAAATGTCAGGGTTAGATTGGTTGGTTTCGCTCACACCAAGAGGGTGAAGTGTGGTGGCCAGTCGCGGCTCGTTTTGGGTCCGTGACAGTTTTTTCCTCTTGCAAATTTTAGGAAGAGGTGATGGGATGATTGGGCGTTTATATTGAGGTCGGTCTTTCTTAGGTATCGAGCAGAATTCATGCACAAACCAATTTGATGATGAGAATTTATGTCTCATTCGAGACAAATATTGAGAGGGGAGCCAGGAGGTTGGTCCTTGATTTCTTGGTGTTTTGAGGATTGAAGAAGAATTGTGTGCCTAAGACGGGCATTTGATTAGAGTGATTCTTGGATGAAGGCCCATTGTTCTCGATATGTCCATCCTTGAGGGTTGTAAATGATGTATCATGATTCTGGTCAGCAATTTCTGGTGTGGGGATGTATAGGATATTTTTTTTAGAACTTTTTTTTGGAGTGTTTGACTTACCACCAGCAGTCACGTGTGAGTACCAAGCGGTCCCAGGGGTGTGTATCAGAGGATTGCTTAATCCTCCTTGGAAGCGTGAGCTGATCACTGTGGACTTTATTGTGGGTTTTCCTACCATAGTGGGTGGTTATGACTCTATTTGGGTTGTTGTTGATAGGATGACCAAGTCTTCCCACTTCATTCCGGTTTGTTGAAGTAGACGACAAAAAAATTACCCGAGCTTTATATTAGTCAGATTGTACGACTAGATGGAGTTCCTATTTCTATCATATCAGATCGAGGTTCACTATTTACTTCTACGTTGTGGTAAGGCTTCCAACATGGTCTGGGTAAACAGTTAGATATAAGCACAACCTTTCACCCTCAACAGATAGTCAGTCAGAGCAGAAGATTCATTCTTGCTTGTGTTCTAGTGTTGTCTAGAGAGTAGTGTAGGGTCCGTGTCTCAAAAGTGTCTAGAAAAAACACACAAAAAGAATAGCCTAATGGGTGTAACATGTGCAGGGACCAAATAAAAAATCAGCAGGAAATGGTATGGTTCATAGTACAGACCCCATCGATGGACCGTCATTCATTCAACACACCATTGATAGTGTCCATGGATCCCAGTTATGTCTCTTAAATTTTCTAAGTCTAGATTCAAACGACGGTCCTAGTCGACGGTTCGTCGAATGCCCTACGGACCGTAAATGGGGTTTCATAGATCCTAACTGGTAGTGATCGAACCCGACTCGACTGTTAATATTAAAGGAAATAACAGTTCATATTCATTCCAACCTTCAAATTCTTTTAAAATTCCCTTCCAAAACCATTTTATCCCTTTATTTCTTTCCTTTATCACAAACCATCATCCTCCCATATTCCATTTCGCTCCCAAATCAAAATCCTTCAAATTCCCCAAACTCTTCCTTCCCAAACTCTCTTGCCTCTCTATTTTTATTCGGTCGATGATCAAGTTCAGGAACATAGGATGTTGTTTTAAAGTTCCTCTTACAACCATACCACTCTGAAGTTAAGGTATTTTGATTTCCTTTACACTTTGAATTTTGGTTCGTAGTTGTTTAACAGAAATTCGGATGTGGGTCTTGACTGAGGGACTAAGTTAATTGATAATAGCATGCTAATAACTCGTGTATTACGTCCCTCAGAATAAAAGAATGTGGTTGTGTCTCCTTATAACCTTTCTAAATTGTGGGTAGTGTTGTTGTGTTTGGCAAATATTGACTTACGGTTTCGTACTGTGGTCAAATGTATTTGAAAACAAAACTCTAGGAATGAAGAAATGGTCTTTTGGTTGTTAAAATGTTATGTCTAAACTTGAGTGGGTCTAAAGTGTTCCCGAAATTGGACCTTGAAAATTGGCATGAAGTTTGTCTCAGGACAATAGTACGAGACCCCTTCCATGGACCGTCGATGGGGTCTGTCGATTGGATCACTCTAAGATTGTTGAACTCTGAAACGACAGAAGTGGACTAGGTCCATTGATTGATCGACGGACCATTCTGCATGTCTTTTGTTTCCTTTAGAGAACCTGTTTTCACTAATTTCTAAAAATATCCTAAGTGTTAGATGACGGAAGTGGACTATGGTCCGTAGATTGATCGACGGACCATTCTGTATGTCCGTCATTTTGACCTAAGAGGTATAAACTTTTTGATCAATTTGAATAATTCTAAGTGTCACACGCCGGAACCTATCGATGGACCGTCCATTGTACTCATCGACATGACTCTGCAGAACTGAACTGTGTTGTTGATTTTTTAAATTATCTTTGCCCGATAATTTTCGGGCGTGTAGTATTGCTGAAATGAGACTAACAACTGTTGTACTGGTACAAATGGCTCCTAAGCAAGATATCGTCTACTCCAGGGGAAAGTCCAAGTCAGTGGCCCTGTCTTGTCAGATGGTTGCAAACTTCGATAACGAGAAAGATCCAAAATACGTTTCCTCGGGTGCCACAAACCCAACACTAACTGTACGAGTCACTAGGGGTACTCCCTGAAGGTGGTTCCCGACATAGTCACTGCATCCTAGTCTAATGATAAGCGCACACTAACTGACTCACTGATCGGGGTGACCTCTAGTTCTGAAGGAGCATCAAGCTCCTAATCTGGTTTTGTATTAGGGTTGGCCCAATTTTCTGGGTCAAATAAGGCCACTGCCTCTGGTTCCGCATATCAAGGATCCACGAGGTCAAAGGTCCAAACAACCAAACCTCGTCTGATGAGGCTGATAGCTTAGAGTCTGCACCTAAACCCCGAGCAAATGAGTTCTCACCCGTTGATGAGGAACCCAACCGGTGGTGCGCCGATGGGAAACACCAGGTATATAGGGACGCCAAAATGTTGAATGAGAAGGGGGTGATGACCCGGTTGGTGATAGTAGAGCATCGAGTTCTTATAGGGAGTTTGTACACGGTTCTCGGGGTGCATACATTGTTTAACAGGCACAAGTTAGATTGGATGGCTTAGAGTTTGGATACCTACAGTGAGTAAATACTCATGGAGTTCCATGATTTTTATGTAGCTACACTAAGAGGCTCTATCGATAGGCAGACGAGACCTTCCAAACAGGACTTGCTCACCTCACTACTAGTCCGGGGCTGCCGAGTTGACATCTCAGAGGCCACCCTTTGTCGATTTCGATATGGCCCAACCACTGAGCCACAATGGGCCCTCATGACTTCAGAATTAGACTAAAGGTGGGACACTGTCAAAAGTGTCGCGTTTCAAAGAATCACTGAGCAGAGGAAGAGAATTGAGAAATGACAGGCCCAACATGTGACAACTGACGGTGAGAGGGCTGACTAGGTGTTAGACACCCGAGATTAATTAAGAAGGCCACCCTCACTTTTATGTCAAATTTTTTCTGGTTGCTGGTCCACTACCAAATATCGCCTACGAATGTTAATAATGTCCTTACCTGGGATAGAGCTGTGTTAGTAGCAGCCATGGTAGCAGGGTTCGAGATAAACTACGCACGGGTGCTTATATCAGTGATACATGAGAGGGATTTCAAGACCTCTTCTACTTACCCCTTTGGTTGTTTGTTCTTCCAGCTTTGTAGGGAGGTCGGGGTACCCATTTGGCATTGTGACACACTATGTCACCCGGCAGGGATAGTCGATATATATATCATCAAGGATGAGTCCAACGTAGCGGGGCCACGAAGAGGGCCTAGGATTGAGGTTACCCCATTGAGCAAGAATTTGGTGGAGACGGTGGAGTTAGCCTAAGGGATTGTTCCTGCTATATCTGAGTCTGCTGAAACCACCCCGACTGACTTTACTCATGCTGCCAGCAGGTCCCCCACCTCATCCCGAGCCACACTACCATTTGTAGCACTGGTTCTTTTAGCGAGGGTATAGAAGTTGGATCCACACATGGACACCCTACTCCACCACATGCAGCCTTGGATGCAGAATTCCATCAGTGAGGCCGAGGACCGCATTGAGAAGAGGGTGTCCCAGTAGACTAAGCAAAAAATTCTAGCGGTCCATCAATGCCTAGACACCTTTGATTTTTGTGCTAGCCCTCCCAGCCCCCACGATAGACCTCAGTACTCTTCAAGAGGCGGTTGCTAGTTTGCATGCTAATGTAGATGCCATTTTGGGAATGAGGGGGATGGAACCAGGAAGTGTACCTATCAAGCTAGCAGGGGACACAATGCTTGATGCTTTGTTCAAGCCTTCTGCTGAGACTAAGACTGAGCCACATAGTTGAGCCAAGAGGCCCGTTCTAGCCGCACTACTGAGGCAGGAGATGATGCCCGTGCGAGGAATAAAGAGAGGATGGACCTCGAGGCTGCTATGAGGGCATTTTTGGTAGATAAAGAGGCCTGCTAGATTAGGGTACGATAGATGGCTGCTAGGGCATCTAGTTCCATATAGGCAACCGGTGAGAGGAGCACCACTGATGGTGCAGATATTGATGTGGGCACAACTGGGGTGACCCAAGTACTAATGATGTGGGTTTCGAGAAACTGGACCGCACACTTGTTGAGAGATCGTTTGCGCTATGCGCCTCAGGTTTTCTTCACCTACCACCATATAGTTATGTTTTTTTGTTAGGGGTGGGGTCAATGGAAAGTGAGTCTTACGGTGAAGTCTGAGCAACCCAACTCACAATCCTCTCTTGGGTTTTCTTGCCTGTGTTCTTTTTCCCCAAGAGACTAGTTAATTTTAGTTGAACTGGCATATGTCGTTACAAAGTATAAAAGCATGAAATATGAAGCATGATGGCTAAAATTAAATGATATCTCTTCCTAGAAAGTGTTTGCATGACTAGGTGAAAGTTGAATGTGTTGGCTCTAAGAATGACATAGATAGGCACCCACTGCATGTCCCACAACTAACACCTAAACTGGGAAATCTGACAATCTGATAGTGTAATGAGGTCTCAAGAGAATGTGAGGAGTTTGGAGTGTTACACATTTGGTACCTATCTATAACTTTCCCAGTTAGTCCTGCAAAGGGAATCTGTGTTAGAACACTAGGAAAGGATCATAGGCCTCTGCTTGAATTAGCGAAAAACTATCCTAAAATGAAGTTAACCAAAATAAATCTTTATCCCTTTTGATCCAACTCCATTGAGCCTATAATAGACCTATTTTTTTTATCACCAACTCACCTTCCTAGGGTATAATATTTTTGCCTTGGTCCCTCCTTGGACATGTGCATTTCGACTTAGGCCAAAAATGTAAGTTGAGGGTGGCTAATGCAGAAGATGACCTCGTATTGTCCCTAACCTGACCTTGGGTATTATGCACCTCAAATCATGGAAAATACATGAAATGAGGGTGTCTATTATGAGTAAAAACCCAAAAATGGGTATGAAAAGAGTTGAATGTTAAAAAGAAAAGAGAAAGAGAGTAAAAGATGTCACTCTGTGAAAATAACAATTGAATGAAAATGAAGAGAAAAGAAAAAGAAAAGAAAGAAAATAATTTGAATAGAAAAATATGAAAAATAAATAAGAGTCATATTCAAAAAAGGGAGCAAAGAAATGATGAAAACAAAGAAAAGTAGGCCGTAAAAGGCAATCAAAAGAGGTAGGAAGCTTAGCAGAAATGTCAAGAGGGGTAAAAAGTCACTAGAAATATAACAAAATGTACCACACCGGAACCTAAGAATACGTTACAAGCCAAGAAAGTCTTACCGTGATCCTAGAGTCTAGTGTGGTGAACCTAAGCACAAAAATAAGGGCAAGCCTATGGCGACGAGTACTATCTATGCTGAACTTGTTTATGAGAGTGAGTGTTGAAGAAAGATAATTGTACCCAAACTTAAAATCACTATGCAAAAAATGAGGATTTCTTTTAAAGTGTGGGCACTAGTTGCAGTGTCATAAAGTTGGTACATTGGTGAGAGGAATTGTCAGTGCATGGTGAGTTTGTGTCGTGATGTGATCCACATGAGTTAGCTTGTCGAATGTGAGAGAGTAAACATGAACTAAAACAAAGAAAGAGTAAGGATAGATAGCCATTTGATTGTGAAAGCTTAAAAGAGTATACTTTTGTACACGTGTTGTTTTGAGTTATAGTGCATCACTAGAGACCAACAGGAATTTAGTTGAAGTGTTGATTTAACCTGGTTTCAACATCTTTCAATTCAATTCATTTTTTCTTAGATGGTTTTAGCCCAGAGAACTTGTTATAGTAGTTTTTAAACATTTTGTGTTGTGTTTGTTTAAAGAAAGTGTTTAGGCGGCATAGATGAGGAAATAGCTTAAAACAAATGCCATAAATGGACTACGGAGTCCACCGATGGTCCGTCGCTTGATTGACGGACCGTAGTTGGGAACCGTAGATGAGAAATTAAGGACCTTGGAGACCACTCGAGGAAATCTAACTAAGTGTAGAACCACGAAAGGGAACAATGGTTGATCGCTTAATTAGGACGGTACTGCACAACTGTTTTTGATCAGAGAAGGTTCCAGTACCCGAAGTTGGAAAAATTCTAAGGATGGAGCGACAAAGAGCATCGACAGACCATAGATGCATCGATAGATCGTACTATTGGTCCGTTGATTGATTCAGTGAGGGTGCCATCTGAGGAGAGAAAAATTATTCTAAGTCCTGAATGACGAAAGGAGTCTACGGACCATCGATTGAAGCCACATGAATTGAGCAAACTTTCCTTATTTCAATCCTTTTATTTAGAACCTTTTTTTAATAGGATTAAAACCTCATTTTTTAGGCTGTGAAACACTTAGTATTTATTCTATATTTGGTTGGAGATTGGTTTGGCCAACTTTACTCATCAATCATTTCCAATTTTGGTTTGATTTGTCTTGTAAGTTTCAAGTTGATTTTCAGGGTTGCTTCCTATTGATAAAGTAAATTTTATAATTTTTTATTTACAAACTATGATTGATCTTGCTTGCATGGGTAACAAAATCCACAACTAAGGTTTGGGAACCATGGTAATTCAACAAAATATACCTAGCAATAAGCAATTCTCAATTAGGTTCTTGCATGATTGATACTTCTTACATTGAAAAGGTCCCGTTTTAACAGTGGACGGATTAGACTAGCTTTTGCTACTTGATGGACCAAGAGGTTAGTACTAGGCAAATAATTATCCAATAAAATTTAGTGGAATACGTCTAATAGGCTCTGTCGATTGATGCAAAGTAATAACTAAGTCAATACTCATTATGATGTTTAATAATATGAGGTAACGTTAATGGTAAAGATAGAATTATACACCTAAGAATTTACCAATGATACGGGGTATTATTCTCTAGATGCCAGACTAAGGATTAAGGGATACATAACTTACCACTTTACATGCAAAACAATAGGGAAGATTTTGATATTCCTAAGAATACGACATTACGAACCTGTGAGGAACACATATACCCTACTTAGTCTCACATCTGGATAAAAACTCAATCTTTACTTTTGCTTACTTGTTAACTTAGAAGTGTTAAATAAACTTGTCTCACAAAGCCCCCCCCCCCCCCCTCCTTTAAATACTTATTTTCAGAAAAACCTTGGCTAAATAGACATAATCGTACATTGAAGTTAAGTGTAAACCATTTTCTTCGTGGCATCGATCCCCACCTACTAGTTGGGTTCTCTACTTGATTACAACCGCTTACACTTCTTTGGGGAGATGTAATTTGAGCGTATCAGGTCACATTGCAGACTTCCTGTGTTTTGCCTGGTACTGCTAATTGGTGGAATTGATTCTTATTTTATTTATTTTATCAAATTAAGATGCTAGTTTTTTATATAGGGAGATAGGGTAATGATTATTAGGTTTTATATAATATTTTAATCCTTGAATCTTAGGTATTGGAGAGATATGTTCCTCTTGGCTTGAAATTTAGCAAATATTGTAATTTTGGCACATAAATAATATCAAGATTTGGAGCTCTAATAGATATATGAGTGAGTTTTAGGGTATATGATAGACATATAATGATTTGAAAGTCTACGAACTCGCTTATTTACGAATGTTGTATCATTGGTAGATTGGGAGCATTATGAAACTCTGCAAAAAGGGAAAGAACTATCTTGAGGATTCGTTCCACGAGTTCGCCATTTGAGGTATGTTAAGGCTTTTCAGACTTGTTGAAGAGAATTTTCCTAATTAAAGACTAAAATGGAATAGGGCAATGGGAACGTTGAAGATGGGGATCTCTCACTCAATGGTGGGACGAGCATGGTACTAGTATCGGTGTATAAGGGAAAGCTATTACATAGAATTTGATTGTAATTTGGATGACAAATCATATGGCATTAGCCTTAATATTTATTGACTTGAATTCCTTGTGTGAGTGTGTTTTCTTTGTTTAATACCCTATTGTTATGTAATTGAAGGTATTAATGTATTACTGTTGATATTGTACTGATTCAGACTGCATCATCATCCTCCCCTTATTTAAAATATAGTGTGCATATGCACTGACGTGATATTGAGTAAAGTGGCACTTGAGATGTAGTGCTGGGAATGGTAATGCTAAGATTATAATTTTACCAAGTGAAGATCGTCCATATGAAAATTGTTTGATTTTATGATAGTGCATTGAGAGCGTCCGCACATACACGTGGAGATCATCCGTGTCGGTATATGGACCTCATGAGTCCCCTATGGGTCATGAACTCTCGATGTTTTTCTAAGGAGTGTCATGTATATACAGTTGAGAAAGTACTGAAATTTTGAGACATATCAATTCATGGTATCATATTGCATTGCATATAATGACATCCTTCAATTTTTATGATTATGTGTTTTCATTGGTGGTTGAGAAGTGCTTGATATTTGATTACCTCAATTTAATAAAACTTGACTGGAAAATATGTTATAGACTTGTATAAGTAAAGAGCTTATTTTCTTGTATAAACTACCGTCACTACTTTTTCGTTGTTGGTCAATGAAATATATTGGGTGCACGTGGTTTCATACTCATACCACACTTGTTGCCCTCTTTTATTGTAAAGATATGATTCTGAGTACAAGCACATCTCGTAGAGTTTTTTGAGTCCGATCTTGGAGTGTCTTGGATTTGTGGTGAGCTGCTTGGATGTTCCATCGCCCACACCTCCCTCCATATCTAGTTATTCTGTTATTTTAATATTATGACAGATATTCATTATGTTTGATTGGTCATTTTAGTTTTAGACTTGCATCGAAATTTAGAAGCTCTTGTACTTGTGACACCAATTCTTGGGTGGAACTTTTAGCTTTCCGCATTAAGTAATTATAAAGAACTTAGGGTTAGGTATTTTTACTTAGTGGTTACCTGTTTCTCATTAGTTCGTTAAAAATTATAAACTACGTTGGGTTAGTTTACCTATTGGTTTACTATTGGCTAACTATAATAATAATAATAATAATAATAATAATAAATAATATAATAATAATCATAATCATAATAAACTACTAATAATCATACATAACTCATATCCTAATACAACTAATAATAATCAATAATATAATACTACTCCTAATACTCATATCCTCTCCTCATCCTCATCATCATATCCTCGCGCCTAATCATATCATCTCTCATCCTCCTAATAATAATACTCATAAGCTCATACCTACAATCATCTAATCCTAAAACTACATCATATACTAATACTAATATCCTCCTCCTACCTCCTCTCCTACTCCTCCTCCTCCTCCTCCTCCTCACTCTCCATCCTCCTCCTAGTCATCCTCCTCCCTACTCCTCCTCATCCTCCTCCTCTCATAATCATAATACTCATCCTCCTACCTCCTCATCCTCCTCCGCCTCCTCCTCTCCTCCTCCTCCTACTACTCCTCTGCCTCCTCCTCCTCATCTCCTCCTCTCCTCCTCCTCCTACTACACTCCTCTCCTCCTCACTCATCTCACTACATCCTCGCTCTCATCCTCCTCCTCGATCCTATACCTCCTCCTCTCCTCCCATCCATCCTCCTCCGCCGTCCTCCCCTCTCCCTCACTCCTCCTCCCTCCTCCTCTCTCCCCTCCTACTCCGCCTCCTCCTCGCTCCTCCGTCCATCACTACTCCCTCCTCCTCCTCCTCCTCCCTCCTCCTCCTCCTCCTCCTCCTCCTCCTCCTCCTCTACTCCTCCTCCTCCTCAATCCTCGCTCCTCCTCCTCCTCCTTCCATCTCCCCTCCGTCCTCCTCTCCTCGTCCATCCTCCTCCTCCTCTCCATCGCTCCTCCTCCTCGTCCTCCTCCTCCTCTCCTCCTCCCCTCCTCCTCCCCTCCTACTCCTCCTCCCTCCTCCTCCTCCTCCTCCTCATCCCTCCTCCTCCTCCTCCTCCCCCTCTCCTCCCTCATCACTCCTCCTCCTCCTGCCTCCTCCTCCCCCCTCCTCACTCCGCCTCCTCCTCCTCATCCCTCTCCTCCTCGTCCCGCCTCCTCCTCCTCCTCCTACCCTCGTCCATCTCCTCCCGCCTTTCTCCTCCTCCACTCGTCCTCACTACCCTCTCCTCCTCATCCTCCCTCCTCCTCCTCCCACTCACCCTCCTCCCTCCTCCTACACTACCTCCTACTCATCCTCCTCTCCCCTCCTCTCCTCCTACATCCTCCTCCTCCTCCTCATCCCCTCCTCCTACTCATCCTCCTCCGCTCCTCCTCCTCATCCTCCTCCAACTCCGCCTCCTCCTTCTCCTCCTCCTCTCCTCCTCCTCCCATCCTCCCTCTCCATCCTCCTCATCCTCCTCCTCCTCCTCCTCCTCCTCCTCCTCCTCCTCCCTCCTCCTCCCTCCTCCGCCATCCTCCTCCTCATCCTCCTCCTCCTCCTCTACTCATCCTCACTCCTCCTCCTCCTCCTACTCTCCTCCTCCGCTCCTCCTAACTCACTCCTCCTCCTCTCCTCCCCCTCCTCTCCTCCTCATCCTCTTCCTCCTCCTCCGCCTCTCCTACCTCCTCCCTACCTCCTCCTCCTCCTACTCCTCCCTCTCCTCCTCTCCTCCTCCTCCCCTCACTCCTCCCTCACTCCTCATCCTCTCTCCTCTCCTCCTCCCTCCTCCCTCCATCACTCTCACCTCCTCCTCCTCATCTCCTCCTCACCTCACTCCCTCCCTCCTCCTCCTCCTCCTCATCCTCCACTACCTCCCTCCGCCGCCTCAACTCCTCCCCTCCCCTCCTCAACTCTCCTCCTCCTCTCCTCCCTCCTCCTCCTCCCTCCTCCTTACTCCTCCTCATCCTCCCTCCTGCCTCCTCCTAATCAGTACGGCGCTGGTCAACTCTCGGCCTCTCGTCCCAGGCCGTGGCTCTCCCCTCCTCCTCACGTCCTTCGCCCGTGGCTCGTTTGCCTCCCTCCTTTCGGGCCATCTCTACACTCTCTGCCTTTCTCTGGCGCGATCACTTCTTCCCCAGCCATACTTCTCCCTCCTTCCCCGCAGCTCCTCGTACGTCCGTTCCGCCCTCCTCCGCCCTTTACTCCGCTCTCCACTCTTCCCTCTCCTTGCTCTCCACTCCGGCTCGCGGTTACCCTCTTTCTCCTCTGAATCAGAAGAAGATAGAATACGATCATCAAGCCGCCTACTACTCCATCGAATCTAATCTAATCAAGACGAATAAGAATCAAGCGCAATAATCCGTAGTCTAATCCTAATACATACTCATCCTCTCCTCCTACTACTCCTACTCATCCTCCCGCCTCCGCCTCCTACACCTACATAATACAGCCTACTAATCCTCAGCCGCTCCTACTAGACGACTACCGCCTCCTCATCATCCTCTCCCCCTCGCCTCATACGCTCCTCCTCATCCTACTCCTCATCCTCCCGCTCCCTCCCCTCCTACTACTCCTCCTCTACTCATAGTCCCTCCTCCTCCTCCTACCTTCCCTCCTCCTCCTCCTCCTCTCCTCCTCCTCCGCCTCCTCATCCTACTTCCTCTCCCAGCCTCTACTCCTCCTCCTCCTCCCCTCCTCCGCATCCTCTCCTCCTCCTCCTCTCCTCCTCCTCCTCCTCCTACTCCTCCTCACTACCCTACCTCCTCCTCCGCCCTCCTCCTCCTCCGCCTCCTCCTCCTCTCCTCCTCCTCCTCCTCCTCATCCTCCCTCCTCCTCCTCCTCCTCACTCCTCCATCCTCCTCCTACCTGCCATCCCTCCTCTCCTCCTCCTCCTCCT